>JANJXV010000591.1:510000-565786 GCA_024803745.1 Megascapheus bottae | reverse complement strand
CCTAACCCTAACCCCTAAACCTAACCCTTAACCTAACCCTAACCCTAACCCTAAGCTTTACCCTTACCCTAACCCTAAACCTAACTCCAACCCTAAACCTAACCCTAACCCTAACCCTTACCCTAACCCTAAACCTAACCCTTACCCTAACCCTAACCCTAACCTTAACCCTAACCCTAACCCTTACCCTTACACTAAACCTAACCCTAAACCTTACCCTACCCTAACACTAAACCTAAACCTAACCCTAAACCTAACCGTAAACCTAACCCTAACCCTCACCCTACCACTTGCCCTTACACTAACCCTAACATTAAACCTCACCCTCACCCTAACCCTAACCCCTAACCCTAACCCTAACCCTAACCTTTACCCTTACCCTAACAGTAACCCTAACCCTATCCCTAACCAGAACACTTACCCTAACCCTAACCCTAACCCTTACCCTTACCCTTACACTAACCCTAAACTTAACCCTAACCCTAACCCTTACCCTTACCTTAACCCTAACCCTAACCCTAACCCTAACCCTAGCACATACCCTTACCCTAACCATTACCCTAACCCTAACCGTAACTCGAAACCTAACCTTAAACCTAAATCTAAACCTAAACCTAATCCTTACCCTAACCCTAACCTTAACCCCAACACTACACCTAACGCTAACCCTAACCCTTACGTTAACCCTAACCCTAACCCTAAACATAAACCTAAACCTAACCCTAACCATAACCGTAACCCTTACCCTAACAATAACCCTAATCCTAACACTATTACCCTTACCCTAACCGTAACTCTAAAACTAATCCTAACCCTCACCTTAAACCTAACCCTTACCCTTACCCTAACCCTAACACTAACACTTATCCTAACCCTAACCCTAACCCTAACCCTAACCCTAACACTTACCCTAACCCGAACCCTAACCCTAACCCTAACCCTTACCCTAACACTAACCCTAACCCAAAAACCTAACCCTAACCCTTAACCTAACCCTAACCCTAACCCTACCCTTACCCTTACCCTAACGCTAACCCTAACCCTAAACCTAACCCTAACCCTAACCCTAACCCTAACACATACCCTTACCCTAAACCTAACCCTAACCCTAACTGTAAACCTAACCCTAAACCTAAACCTAACCCTAACCCTTACCCTTACCCACACCCTAACCCTAACCTTAAACCTAACCCTAACTCTAACCCTAACCCTAAACTTAACCCTAACCCTTATCCTTACCCTAACACTAACCCTAACTCTAACCCTAACCCTAACCCTAACCCTAACCCTAAATTTAACCCTTACTTTTACGATAACCCTAACCCTAAACCTAACCCTAACCCTTACCCTTACCCTAACCCGAACCGTAATCTTAACCCTAACCTTAACCCTAACCCTTACTCTAACCCTAACCATTACCCAAACCCCAACACTAAACCTAACCCTAACCCTAACCCTTACCCTTATCCTAACACTAACCCTAACACTAAATCTAACCCTAACCCTTACACTAACCCTACCCCTAAACCAAACCCTAACCCTTACTCTTACCCTAACCCTAACTCTAAACCTAACCCTTACCCTTACCCTAACCCTAAGCCTAAACCTAACCCTAACCCTATACCTAACCCTAACCCTAAACCTAACCCTTGCCCTTACCCTAAACCTAACCCTAACACTAACCCTAACCCATAAACCTAACCCTAACCCTAAACTTTACCCTTACCCTAACCCTAACCCTAACCCTTACACTAACCCTAACCCTAACCCTAAACCTAATCCCTAACCCTAAACCTTAACCTAAACCTAACCCTAACCATAACACTTACCCTAATCCTAACCCTAGCCCTAACCCTTACCCTTAGC
Organism: Megascapheus bottae; assembly: GCA_024803745.1. Taxonomy (NCBI): domain Eukaryota; kingdom Metazoa; phylum Chordata; class Mammalia; order Rodentia; family Geomyidae; genus Megascapheus; species Megascapheus bottae. The sequence goes on along the minus strand of JANJXV010000591.1, from coordinate 563,920 downwards.
CTAACCCTAACCCTAACCCTTACCCTAACCCTAACCCTTACCCTAATCCTAATCCTAACCCTTACACTAAACCCAACCCTAACCCTAACCCTAACCCTAACCCTAACCCTTACCCTTACCATAACCCTAAACCTAACTGTAACACTAACCCTAACCCTAACATTAACCCTTACACTACCCTACCCCAACCCTAACCCTAAAACTAACCCCTAAGCCTAACCCTAACCCTCACATTAACCCTTACCCTTATCCTAACACTAAACCTAACCCTAACACCTAACCCTAACCCTAAGCCTAACCGTAACCTTAATCCTAACCCTAACCCTATTCCATACCCTTTCCCTAAACCTAACACTAACCCTAACCCTAACCCTAACCCTTACCCTACCCTAACCCTAAAACTAACCCTAACCCCTTAGCCTAACGCTAACCCTACATTAACCCTTAACCTTATCCTAACCCTAACCCTAACCCTAACCCTTACACTTACGCTTACCCCAAACCCTACCCTAACCCTAACGCTAACCCTAACCATTAACCTAACCCTAACCCTAACCCTTACCCTTACCCTAACACTAAACCTAACCTTAACCCTAACCCTCACCCTAACCCTTACCCTTATCCTAACCCTAACCCTAACCCTAAACCTAACCCTAACCATAAACTTAACCCTTACCTTTACGCTAACCCTAACCCTAACCCTAAACCTAACCCTAACCCTTACCCTAACTCTAACCATAACCCTAACCCTAAATTTAACCCTAACCCTTACCCTAAATCTAACCCTTACCATAACCCTAACCCTAAACCTAACCCTAACCCTAACCCTAACACTTACCCTTACCCTAACCCTAACCCTAACCCTAAATCTAACCCTTACCTTTACACTTACCCTAACCATAAACCTAACCCTAAACCTTACCCTTACCGAACGCTAACTCTAACCCTAACCCTTACCCTTACCCTAACCCTAACCCTAAACTTAACCCAAACCCTAAACCTAACCCTAACTCTAACTCTAACCCGAAACCTAACCCTAACCCTAAACCTAACACTTGCCCTTACCCTAAACCTAACCCTAAACCTAACCCTAACCCTAAACCTAACACTAACCCTAACCCTAACCCTAATGCTAACCCTAACCCTAACACCTAACCCTAACCCTTAACCCAACCCTAACCCTAAACCTAACCTTTACCCTTACCCTAATGCTAACCCTAACCCTAAACCTAACCCTAACCCTTATACTTACCCTAACACATACCCTTACCCTAACCCTAACCATAACCCTAACCCTAACCGTAACCCTAACCTTAACCCTAAACCTAACCCTAACCCTAACCCTTACCCTTACCCACACCCTAACCCTAACCTTAAACCAAACCCTAACTGTAACCCTAACCCTAAACTTAAACCTAACCCTAACCATAAACCTAACCCTAACCCTTACCCTTACCCACACCCTAACCCTAACCTTAAACCTAACCCTAACTCTAACCCTAATCCTAAACCTAACCCAAACCCTAAATTTAACCCTTACCTTTACGCTAACCCTAACCGTAAACCTAACCCTAACCCTTACCCTTACCGTAACCCGAACCGTAATCTTAACCCTAAACTTAACCCTAACCCTTACACTAACCCTAACCGTTACCCGAACCCTAACTCTAAACCTAACCCTAACCCTAATCCTAACCCTTACCCTTATCCTAACACTAAACCTAACCCTAAATCTAACCCTTACCCTTACACTAACCTTAACCCTAAACCAAACCCTAACCCTTACCCTTACCCTAACCCTAAATCTAACCCTAACCCTTACCCTTACCCTAACCCTAAGCCTAAACCTAACCCTAACCCTAAACCTAACCCTAACCCTAATCATAACCCTTGCCCTTACCCTAAACCTAACCCTAAACCTAACCCTAACCCTAACCCATAAACCTAACCCTAACCCTAACCTTTACCCTTACCCTAACCCTAACCCTAACCCTTACACTAACCCTAACCATAACCCTAAACCTATCCCCTAACCCTAACCTTTAACCTAACCCTAACCATAACCAGAACACTTACCCTAACCCTAACCCTAGCCCTAACCCTTACACTTAGCCTAACCCTAACCCTAACCCTAACCCTTACCCTAATCCTAACCCTAACCCTTACACTAAACCCAACCCTAACCCTAACCCTAACCCTAACCCTTAACCTAACCTTAACCCCAACCCTAACCCTTACCCTTCCCCTAACCCGAAACCTAACTGTATCCCTAACCCTAACCCTAACATTAACCCTTACCCTTATCCTAACCCTAACCCTAACCATAACCCTAATCCTTACCGTTACCCTAGCCCTAACCCTAAACCTAACCCTAACCCTAAGCCTAACCGTAACCTTAATCCTAACCCTAACCCTATTCCATACCCTTTCCCTAACCCTAATACTAACCCTAACACTAACCCTAACCCTAACCCTTACCCTACCCTAAACCCTACCCTAACCCTAACGCTAACCCTAACGCTAACCCTAACCCTAACCCTAACCCTTACCCTTACCCTAACACTAAACCTAACCTTAACCCTAACCCTCACCCTAACCCTAACCCCTTAGCCTAACGCTAACCCTAACATTAACCCTTACCCTTATCCTAACACTAACCCTAACCCTAACCCTAACACTTACACTTACCCTCACCCTAAACCCTACCCTAACCCTAACGCTAACCCTAACGCTAACCCTAACCCTAACCCTAACCCTTACCCTTACCCTAACACTAAACCTAACCTTAACCCTAACCCTCACCCTAACCCTTACCCTTATCCTAACTCTAACCCTAACCCTAACCCTAAACCTAACCCTAAACCTAAACTTAAATCTTACCTTTACGCTAACCCTAACCCTAAACCTAACACTAACCCTTACCCTTACCCTAACCCTAACCCTAACCCTAACCCTAACCCTAAACTTAACCCTAACCCTTACCCTAAATCTAACCCTTACCATAACCCTAAACCTAAACCTAACCCTAACCCTAACACTTACCCTTACCCTAACCCTAACACTAACCCTAAATCTAACCCTTACCCTTAAACTAACCCTAACCCTAAACCTAACCCTAACCCTAACCCTAACCCTTACCCTAACACTAACTCTAACCCTAACCCTTACCCTTACCCTAACCCTAACCCTAAACCTAACCCAAACCCTAAACTTAACCCTAACTCTAACTCTAACCCTAAACCTAACCCTAACCCTAAACCTAACCCTTGCCCTTACCCTAAACCTAACCCTAAACCTAACCCTAACCCTAACCCTAACCTAACCCTAACCCTATCCCTAACCCTAACACCTAACCCTAACCCTTAACCTAACCCTAACCCTAACTCTAACCTTTACCCTTACCCTAACCCTAACCCTAACCCTAACCTTTACCCTTACCCTAACGCTAACCCTAACCCTAAACCTACCCCTAACCCTAACCCTAACACATACCCTTACCCTAACCCTAACCCTAACCCTAACCCTAACCGTAACCCTAACCTTAACCCTAAACCTAACCCTAACCCTTACCCTTACCCTAAGCTAACCCTAACCCTAAATTTAACCCTTACCTTTACGCTAACCCTAAACCTAACCCTAACCATAACCCTAACCCTTACCCTTACCCACACCCTAACCCTAACCTTAAACCTAACCCTAACTCTAACGCTAACCCTAAACTTAACCCTAACCCTTATACTTACCCTAACACTAACCCTAAACCTAACCCTAAACCTAAACCTAACCCTAAATTTAACCCTTAACTTTACGCTACCCCTAACCCTAAACCTAACCCTAACCCTTACCCTTACCCTAACCCTAACTCTAACCCTAAACCTTACCCTTACCCTAACCCTAACCCTAACCCTAACCCTAACCCTTACCCTTTCCCACACCCTAACCATAACCTTAAACGTAACCCTAACTCTAACCCTAACCCTAAACCTAACCCTAAACCTAAATTTAACCCTTACGTTTACGCTAACCCTAACCGTAAACCTAACCCTAACCCTTACCCTTACCCTAACCCGAACCGTAATCTTAACCCTAACCTTAACCCTAACCCTTACCCTAACCCTAACCTTTACCCGAACCCTAACTCTAAACCTAACCCTAACCCTAACCCTTACCCTTATCCTACCACTAACCATAACATTAAATCTAACCCTTAACCTTACACTAACCCTAAACCTAAACCAAAACCTAACCCTTACCCTTACACTAACCCTAACCCTAACTCTAACCCTAACCCTTTCCCTTACCCTAACCCTAAGCCTAAACCTAAGCCTAACCCTAAACCTAACCCTAATCCTAAACCTAACCCTTGCCCTTACCCTAAACCTAACCCTAAACCTAACCCTAACCCTAACCCATAAACCTAAGCCTAACCCTAACCTTTACCCTTACCCTAACCCTAACCCTAACCCTTACACTAACCCTAACCCTAACCCTAAAGCTAACCCCTAACCCTAACCCTTAACCTAACATTAACCCTAACCAGAACACTTACCCTAACCCTAACCCTAGCCCTAACCCTTACCCTTAGCCTAACCCTAACCCTAACCCTAACCCTTACCCTAACCCTAACCCTAACCCTTACCCTAATCCTAACCCTAACCCTTACACTATACCCAAACCTAACCCTAACCCTAACCCTTAACCTAACCCTAACCCTAACATTAACCCTTACCCTACCCTACCCTAACACTAACCCTAACACTAACCCCTAAGCCTAACCCTAACTCTAACATTAACCCTTACCCTTATCCTAAACCTAACCCTAACCGTAACCCTAATCCTTACCGTTACCCTAGCCCTAACCCTAAACCTAACCCTAACCCTAAGCCTAACCGTAACCTTAATCCTAACCCTAACCCTATTCCATACCCTTTCCCTAACCCTAACACTAAACCTAACACTAACCCTAACCCTAACCCTTACCCTACCCTAACCCTAAAACCAACCCTAACCCCTTAGCCTAACGCAAACCCTAACATTAACCCTTACCCTTATCCTAAACCTAACCCTAACCCTAACCCAAACCATTACACTTACACTTACCCTAAACCCTACCCTAACCCTAACGCTAAACCTAACCATTACCCTAACCCTAACCCTAACCCTTACCCTTACCCTAACACTAAACCTAACCTTAACCCTAACACTCACCCTAACACTTACCCTTATCCTAACCCTAACCCTAACCCTACACCTAAACCTAAACCTAACCCTAAACTTAACCCTTACCTTTACGCTAACCCTAACCCTAAACCTAACCCTGACCCTTACCCTTACCCTAACCCTGACCCTAACACTAACCCTAAAATTAACCCTAACTCTTATCCTAAATCTAACCCTTACCATAACCCTAACCCTAAACCTAACTCTAACCATAACCCTAACACTTACCCTTACCCTAACACTAATCCTAACCCTAAATCTAACCCTTACCCTTACACTAACCCTAACCCTAACCCTAACCCTAACCCTAACCCTTACCCGAGCCCTAACTCTAAACCTAACCCTTACCCTTACCCTAACCCTAACCCTAAACCTAACCCAAACCCTAAACCTAACCCTAACCCTAACTCTAACCCTAACACTAAACTTTACCCTTACCCTAACGCTAACCCTAACCCTAAACCTAACCCTACCATAAGCCTAACACATACCCTTACCCTAACCCTAACCCTAACCCTAACCCTAACCCTAAGCTTAACCCTAAACCTAACCCTAACCCTTACCCTTACCCACACCCTAACCCTAATCTTAAACCAAACCCTAACTCTAACCCTAACCCAAAACTTAACCCTAACCTTTATCCTTACCCTAACACTAACCCTAACCCTAACCCTAAAGCTAACCCTAACCCTAAATTTAAACCTTACCTTTACGCTAACCCAACACTAGCCCTAATCCTAACCCTAACGTTTACACTAACCCTAACCGTAACCCTAAACCTAACCCTAAACCTAACCCTAACCCTAAATTTAACCCTTACCTTTACGCTAACCCTTACCCTTACCCTAAACCTAAACCTAACTCTAACCCTAACCCTAACATTAACCCTTACCCTACCCTACCCTAACCCTAACCCTAACCCCTAAGCCTAAACCTAACCCTAACATTAACCCTTACCCTTATCCTAACCCTACTCTAACCCTAACCCTAACCGTAACCCTAATCCTTACCCTTACCCTAGCCCTAACCCTAAACCTAACCCTAACCCTAAGCCTAACCCTAACCTTAATCCTAACCCTAACCCTAATCCATACATTTTCCCTTACCCTAACACTAAACCTAACACTAACCCTAACCCTAACCCTAACCCTAACTCTTACCCTACCCTAACCCTAAACCTAACCCTAACCCCTTAGCCTAACGCTAACCCTAACATTAACCCTTTCCCTTATCCTAACCCTAACCCTAACCCTAACCATTACACTTACCCTTACCCAAAACCCTATCCTAACGCTAACCCTAACCATTACCCTAACGCTAACCCTAACCCTAACCCTTACCCTAACACTAAACCTAACCTTAACCATAACCCTCACCCTAACCCTTATCCTTATCCTAACCCAAACCCTAACCCTAACACTAAACCTAACCCTAACCCTAAATTAACCCTTACCTTTACGTTAACCCTAACCCTAAACCTAACCCTAACCCTTAGCCTTACCCTAACCCTAACCCTAACCCTAAACTTAACCCTAACCCTTACACTAAATCTAACCCTTACCATAACCCTAACCATAAACCTAACCCTAACCCTAACCCTTACCCTTACCCTAACACTAACTCTAACCCTAACCCTTACCCTTACCCTTACCCTAACCCTAATACTAACCCTAAATCTAACCCTTACCCTTACACTAACCCTAACCCTAAACCTAACCCTAACCCTTACCCTTAACCTAACGCTAACTCTAAACCTAACCCTTACCCTTATCCTAACCCTAAACCTAAACCGAACCCTAACCCAAAACCTAACCCTAACCCTAAACCGAACCCTTGCCGTTACCCTAAACCTAACCCTAAACCTAACCATAACCCTAACCCTAACCCTAAACCTAACCCTAACCCTAAACCTAACCCTAACCTAACCCTAAACCTAACCCTAACACTAACCCTAACCCTAACCCTAACACTTACCCTTACCCTAACACTTACCCTTTCCCTAACCCCTAGCCTAACCCTAACCCTAACCCTAACCCTAACACTTCCCCTTAACCTATCCCAACCCTAACCCTAAATCTAACCTTCCCTTACACTAACCCTAACCCTAAACCTAAACCTAATCGTTACGCTAAACCTAACCCTAACCCAAAACCTAACCCTAACCCTTACCCTAACCCTAACCTTAACCCCAACACAAACCCTAACCCTAACACTTGCCTTAATGCTAACCCTAACCTTTACCCTTACCCTAACCCTAAATCTAACCCTACCCCTAACCCTAACCCTAACATTAACCCTTACCCTAACCCTAACTCTAACCCTAACCCTAACCCTAAACCTAACCCTAACCCTAAATTTAACCCTTACCTTTACGCTACCCCTAACCCTAAACCTAACCCTAACCCTTACCCTTACCCTAACCCTAACCCTAACCCTAAACCAAACCCTAACCTTAATCCTAACCCTTACCCTAACCCTAATCCTTACTCTAACTCTAACCCTCAACCTAAACCTAACCCTAACCCTAACCCTTACCCTTACACTAACCCTAACCCTAACCCTAAATCTAACCCTTAACCTTACACTAACCCTAACACTAAACCTAACCCTAACCCTTACACTTACCCTAACCCTAACTCTAACACTAACCCTTACCCTTACCCTAACCTTAACCCTAAACCTAACCCTTGCCCTTACCCTAAACCTAACCCTAAAACTAACCCTAACCCTAACCCTAACCCTAACCCTAACCCATAACCCTAACCCTAACCCTAATCTTTACCCTTACCCTAACCCTAAACCTAACGAGAACACTTACCCTAACCCTAACCCTAAACCTAACCCTTACCCTTACCCTAACCCTAACCCTAACCAGAACACTTAATCTAACCCTAACCCTAACCCTAAAACTTACCCTTACCCTAACCCTAACCCTAACCCTAACCCTAACCATTACCATAATCCTAACCCTAACCCTGACACTAAACCTAACCCTAACCCTAACCCTAACTCCTAAACCTAACCCTTAACCTAACCCTAAGCCTTACCCTTACCCTAACCCTAATCCTAATTCTAACCCTAACCCTAACCCTCACCCTTACCCTACCCTAACCCTAACCCTAACCCTAACCCCTAAGCCTAACCCTAACCCTAATATTAACCCTTACCCTTACCTTAACCCTAACCCTAACCTTAACCCTAACCCTTACCCTTACCCTAGCCCTAACCCTAAACCTAACCCTAACCCTAAGCCTAACCCTAACCTTAACCCTAACCCTAACCCTAAACCTTACACTTTTCCTAACCCTAACACTAAACCTAACACTAATCCTAACCCTAACCCTAACCCTTACTCTACCCTACCCCTAACCCTAACCCTAAACCTAACCCCTTAGCCTAACCCTAAACCTAACATTAACCTTTACCCTTATCCTAACCCTAAACCTAACTCTAACCCTAACCATTACACTTACCCTTACCCTAAACCCTACCCTAACCCCAACGTTAACCCTAACTATTACCCTAACCCTAACCCTAACCCTTACCCTAACACTAAACCTAACCTTAACCCTAACCCTCACCCTAACCCTTACACTTATCCTAACCCTAACCCTAACCCTAACACTAAACCTTAACCTTACCCTAAACCTAACCCTAACCCTTACCCTAAACCTATCCCTAACCCTTACCCTTTCCCTAACACTAAACCTAACCCTAACCGTAACCCTAACCCGTACCCTTACCCTAACCGTAACCCTAAGCCTACCCTAACTGTAACCCTAACCCTTACCCTAACCCAAAACCTAATCCTAACCCTAACCTTTACCCTTACCCTAACCCTAACCGTAAACCTAAACCAAACCCTAACCCTAACCTTAACCCTAAAACTTACCCTTACCCTAACCCTAACCCTAACCCTAAACCTAACCCTAACCCTAACCCTTACCCTAAACCTAACCCTAACCCTAAACCTAACCCTAACCCTTACCCTTACCCTCAACCTAACCCTAACCTTAACTCTAACCCTACCCCTAAAATTAACCCTTACCCTTATCCTTACCCTATCCCTAACACTAACCCTAATCCTAAACCTAACCAAAACCCTAAACCTAACCCTTACCCTTACCATAACCCTAACCCTAACCTTAACCCTAACCCTAACCGTAACCCCTAATCCTAACCCTAACCCTAATGCTAACCCTTACACTTATCCTAACACTAACCCTAACCCTAACCCTAACCCTAACACTTACCCTTACGCTAACCCTAAACCTAACCTTAACCCTACCCCTAACCCTAACCCTTACCCTAACCCTAACCCTAACCCTAACCCTAAACCTTACACTTGCCCTAACCCTAACCCTAACCCTGACCCTAAACCTAACCCTAACCCTCACCCTAACCCTTACCTTAAACCTTACCCTAACCCTAAAACTTACCCTTACCCTAACGCTAACCATAACCCTAACCCTAACCCTAACCGTAACCGTAAACCTAACCCTAACCCTAAAATTTACGCTTACCCTAACCCTAACCCTAAACTTAACCCCAACACTAAACCTAACACTTACCCTAATGCCAACCCTTACCCTTACTCTAACCCTAACCCTAAACCTAACTGTAACCCTAACCCTAATTCTAACACTTACCCTAACCCTTACCCTAAACCTAACCCTAACCATAACCTTAATCCTAACCCTTACCCTCACCCTTACCCAAACCCTAACCCTAACCCTAACACTTGCCCTTACCCTAAGTCTAACCCTAACCCTAACCATTACCCTTACCCTAACCCTAACCCTAAACCTAACCCTAACCCTTATGGAAAAAGTAACCCTAACCCTAACCCTTAACCTAACCCTAACACTAACACTAACCCCTAACCCTAACCCTTACCATAACCCTAACCCTAACCCTAACGCTAACACTAACCCTAACCCCTAACCCTAACCCTAACAATAACACTAACCCATAATCCCAAACCTAACTCTAACCCTAAACCTTATCCTAACCCGAACCCTAACCCTGTCACTTACCCTTACCCTAACCTCTACCCTCACCATAACCCTAACCCTAAACCCTTACCATAACCCTAACCCTAACCCTAACCCTTACTCTTACCCTAAAATTAAACATAATCATAACCCTAACCCTAACAATAACCCTTACCGTTATCCTAACCCCTAACCTAACAATAACCCTAAACCTTACCCTTACCCTAAACCTAACCCTAAACCTTACGCTAAACCTAACCCTAACCCTAACCCTTACCCTTACCTTAACCCTAACCCTAACCCTAACCCTAACCCTTACCCTTACCCTAAGGCTAACCCTAACCCTAAACCTAACCCTAACCCTAACTCTAACACATACCCTTACGCTAACCCTAACCCTAACCCTAACCGTAACCCTAACCCTAACCCTAAACCTAACCCTACGCCTTACCCTTACCCACAACTTAACCCTAACCTTAAACCTAACCCTAACTCTGTACCTAACCCTAAACTTAACCCTAACCCTTATCCTTACCCTAACACTAACACTAACCCTAACCCTAAACCTAACCCTAACCCTAAACTTCACCCTTACCTTTACGATAACCCTAACCCGAAACCTAACCCTAACCCTTAACCTTACCGTAACCCTAACCCTAACCCTAAATCTAACCCTTACTCTTACACTAACCCTAACCCTAAACCTAATCCTAACCCTTACCCTTACCCTAACCCTAACTCTAACCCTAACCCTTACCCTTACCCTAAGCCTAACCCTAAACATAACCCTAAGCCTAAACCTAAACCTAACACTAAACATAAACCTTGCCCTTATCCTAAACAAAAACCTAAACCTAACCCTAACCCTAACTCTAACCCTAACCTAAGCCTAACCCTAACCCTAACACTTACCCTTACCCTAACACTTACCCTTTCCCTAACTCAAGCCTAACCCTAAACCTAACCCTAACACTTCCCCTTAACCTAACCCTAACCCTAACCCTATCCCTAAGTCTAACCCTTACCCTTTCACTAACACTAACCCTAACCCTAACCTTAACACTTACCCTAACCCTAACCTTAACCCCAACACTAACCCTAACCTTAACACTTACCCTAACGCTAACCCTAACCTTTACCGTTACCCTAACCCTAAACCTAACCTTAACCCCAACCCTAAAACTAAACCTAACCCTAACCCTAACCCTTACCCTAACCATAACCCTAACCCTAACCATAAACCTAACACTTAACCTAACCCTAACACTAACCCTAACCCCTAACTCTAACCCTTACCATAACCCTAACCCTAACCCTAACCCTAACACTAACCCTAACCCCTAACGCTAACCCTAACAATAACACTAGCCCCTAACCCTAACCCTAACACTAACCGTAACATCTAACGCTAACCCTAACAATAACACTAGCCCCTAACACTAACCCTGACCCTAAACTTTATCCTAACCCTAACCCTAACCCTGACACTCAACCTTACCTTAATCTCTACCCTCACCCTAACCCTAACCCTAACCCTAACCCTTACTCTTACCCTAAACCTAAACCTAACCATAACCCTAACCCTAACACTAACCCTTAACCTTACCCTAACCCCTACACTAACTCTAACCCTAAATCTTATCCTTCCTCTAAACCTAACACTAACCCTAACCCTAACACATATCCTTACCCTAACCCTAACCCCAACCCTAACCGTAACCCTAACCCTAAACCTAAACCTAACCCTAACCCTAACCCTAAACCTAACACTAACCCTTACCCTTACCCACACACTAACCCTAAACTTAAACCTAACCCTAACTCTAACAGTAAACCTAAACTTAACCCTAACCCTTATCCTTACCCTAACACTAACCCTAACCCTAAACCTAACCCTAACCCTAAATTTAACCCTTACCTTTACGCTAAACCTAACCCTAAACCTAACCCTTACGCTTACCGTAACCCTAACCCTAACCCTAACACTAACCTTAACCCTAACCCTTACCCTAACCCTAACCCTTACCCTAACCCTAACCCTAACCCTAAGCCTAAGCCTAACACTTACCCTAACCCTAACCTTAACCCCAACACTAACCCTAACCCTAACACTTACCCTAACACTAACCCTAACCTTTACCCTTACCCTAACCCTAAACCTAACCTTAAGCCCAACCCTAAAACTATACCTAACCCTAACCCTAACCCTTACCCTAAAGCTAACCCTAACCCTAACCCTTATCCTAACCCTAAACCTAACCCTAACCCTAACCCCTAACCCTATCCCTTACCATAACCCTAACCCTAAACCTAACCCTAACACTAACCCTAACCCCTAACTTTAACCCTAACAATAACACTAACCCCTAACCCTAACCCTAAACCTTATCCTAACCCGAACCCTAACCCTAACACTTACCCTTACCCTAACCTCTACCCTCACCATAACCCTAACCCTTATCCTTACCCTAACACTAACCCTAACCCTAACCCTAAACCTAACCCTAAACCTAACCCTAAATTTAACCCTTACCTTTACGCTAAACCTAACCCTAAACCTAACCCTAACCCTTACCATTGCCCAAAACCTAACCATAACCCTAGCCCTAACCTTAACCCTAACCCTTAACCTAACCCTCACCCTTACCCTAACCCTAACCCTAAACCTAACCCTAAACCTAAGCCTAACCCTTTCCCTTACCCTAACCCTAACCCTAACCCTAAATCTAAACCTTACCCTTACACTAACCGTAACCCTAAACCTAACCCTAACCCTTACACTTACACTAACCCTAACTCTAACCCTAACCCTTACACTTACCCTAACCCTAACCCTAAACCTAACCGTAACCCTAAACATAACCCTAACCCTAAACCTAAACCTTGTCCTTACCCTAAACCTAACCCTAAACCTAACCCTAACCATAACCCTAACACTAACCCTAAACCATAACCCTAACCCTAACCCTAACATTTACCCTTACCCTAACCCTAACCAGAACACTTACCCTAACCCTAACCCTAAACCTAACCCTTACCCTTACCCTAACCCTAACAGTAACCAGAACACTGACCCTAAACATAACCCTAACCCAAACCCTTACCCTTACCCTTACCCTGACCCTAACCCTAACCCTAACCCTTAACCTTACCCTAACCCTAACCCTAACCCTAACCCTAAACCTAACTCTAACCCTAACGCTAACCCTTACCCTACCCTAACACTAACCCTAACCTAACCCCTAAGCCTAACCCTAAACCTTACATTAACCCTTACCCTAATCCTAACCCTAACCCTAAACCTAACACTAACCCTAACCCTTACACTTACCCTAGCCCTAACCCTAATCCTAACCCTAACCCTAAGCCTAACCCTAAACTTAACCCTAACCCTAACACTCATCCTTACCCTTTCCCTAACCCTAACACTAAAACTAATACTAACCATAACCCTAACCCTAACGCTAACCCTAACCCTTAAACTACCCTAATCCTAACCCTAACCCTAACACCTTAGCCTAACTCTAACCATAACATTAACCCTTACCCTTATCCTAACCCTAACCCTAACCCTAACCCTTACACTTACCCTTACCCTAAACCCTACCCTAACCCTAACGCTAACCCTAACCATTACCCTAACCCTAACCCTAACCCTAACCCTTACACTTACCCTAACACTAAACCTAACCTTAACCCTAACCCTCACCCTAACCCTTACCCTTATCCTATTCCTAACCCTAACCCTAAAACTTACCCTTACCCTAAACCTAAACCTAACCCTTACACTAAACCTAACCCTAACCCTAACCCTTACCCTTACCTTAACCCTAACCCTAACCCTAACCCTTACCCTTACCCTAACGATAACCCTAACCCTAACCCTACCCCTAACCCTAAGCCTTACCCTTACCCTAACCCTAAGCCTAACCTTAACCGTAACCCTAAACCTTACCCTAACCCAAACCCTAATCCTAAACCTAACCCTTAGCTTACCATCATCCTAACCCTAACCCTAACCCTTACCCTTACCCTAAGCCCAACCCTAAACCTAACCCTAACCGTAAACCTAACCCTAACACTAAACCTAAACCTTGCCCTTACCCTAAACCTAAACCTAAACCTAACTCTAACCCTAACTCTAACCCTAACCTAACCTAAACCTAACCCTAACCCTAACCCTAACCCTAACCCTAACACTTACCCTTACCCTAACACTTACCATAACACTTACCCTTTCCCTAACCCTAGCCTAACCCTAACCCTAAACCTAACACTTCCCCTTAACCTAACCCTAACCCTAACCATATCCCTAAGTCTAACCCTTACCCTTACACTAACACTAACACTAACACTAACCCTAAACCTTACCCTAACCCTAACCTTAACCCCAACACTAACCCTAACCTTAACACTTACCCTAACGCTAACCCTAACCTTTACCGTTACCCTAACCCTAAACCTAACCTTAACCCCAACCCTAAAACTAAACCTAACCCTAACCCCAACCCTTACCCTAACCCTAACCCTAACCCTAACACTAACCCTTATCCTAACCCTAACCCTAACCATAAACCTAACACTTAACCTAACCCTAACACTAACCCTAAAACCTAACCCTAACCCTTACCATAACCCTAACCCTAACCCTAACACTAACACTAACCGTAACCCCTAACGCTAATCCTAACAATAACACTAGCCCCTAACCCTAACCCTGACCCTAACCCTAACCCTAACCCTAAACCTTACCCTAATTCTAACCCTAACCCTAACACTAACCCCTAACCCTAACCCCAACCTTAACACATAGCCTTACCCTAACCCTAACCTAACCCTAACCCTAAACCAAACCCTAATCCTAATCCTAACCCTAACCCTTACCCTAACCCTAACCCTAACCTTAACCCATACCCTAACCCTAACCCTATCTCTTACCCTAACCCTAACCCTAACCCTAACCCTAACCCTAACCTGAACCCTAACCCTTACCCTAACCCTAACCCCTAATCCTTATCCTAACCCTAACCCCTAACCCTAAAACTTACCCTAACCCTAAGCTCTAACCCTAACCCTAACCCTTAACCTAACCCTAACCCTAACCCCTAAACCTAACACTAACCCTAACCTTAACCCTTACCCTTACCCTAAACCTGACCCTAAACCTAACCCTTACCCTTATCCTAACCCTAACCCTAACCCTAACGCTAACCCGTACCCTAAACCTAACCCTAACCCTTACCCTAACCCTAACCCTAACCATTACCCTTAACCTAACCCTTACCCTGTCCCTAACACTTACCCTTAACCTAGCCTAACCCTAACCCTAACCCTAACCCTTACCCTAATCCGAACCTTAACCCTAACCCAAATCCTAACCCGAACCCTAACCCTTATTCTAACCCTAACACTAACTCTAACTTCTAACCCTAAACCTAACCCTAACCCTTACCCTAACCCTAACCCTATCCCTAACCCTAACCCCTAACCCTAAACCTAACCCTAACCCTACCCCTTACCCTTACCCTAAACCTAACGCTAACCCTAACCCTACAACTTACCTTACCCTAACCCTAACCCTAACCCTTACCCTAATCCTAACCCTAACCCTAACCCTAACACTAACCCCTAACCCTAACCCCAACCCTAACACATAGCCTTATCCTAACCCTGACCTAACCCTAACCCTAAACCAAACCCTAATCCTAATCCTAACCCTAAACCTTACCCTAACCCAAACCCTAACCTTAACCCCAACCCTAACCCTAACCCTAACCCTAACTCTTACCCTAACCCTAAACCTAACCCTAACCCTCACCCTAAACCTAAGCGTAGTCCTAATCCTAACCCTTACCCTTACCCTAACCCTAACACTAACCCTAACCATAACCCTAAATCTAACACCCGTACCCTAACCCTAAAGCTAACCCTAACCCTTACCCTAAACCTAACCTCTAACCATAACCCTAACCCTAACCCTAACCCTTAACCTTACCGTAACCCTAAACGTAACCCTAAACCCTAAACCTAACCCTAACCCTTACACTTACCCTTTCCCTTACCCTAACCCCAACACTAAACATAACCCTAACCATAACCCTAACCCTTACCCTAAGCCTAACCCTAACTCTAACACTAAATCTAACACTAATCCTAACCCTAAGCCTAACCCTAAATCTTACTGTAAACCTAACCCTTTCCCTAACCCTAACCCTAACAATAAATATAACCCTAACCCTAAACCTAAACCTAACACTAACTCTCACCCTAATAATTACCCTTACCCTAACCCAAACCCTAAACCTAACCCTAACGTAACCCTAACCCTAACCCCTAAACCTAAACCTAACCTTAAGCCTAACCCTAACCCTTACCCTTATCCTAACCCTAACCCTAACCCTAACCCTAACACTTACCCTTACCCTTACCCTAACTATAACCCTAACCCTAACAATACCCTAACCCTAACCTTAACCGTAACCTTAACCCTAACCCTAACCCTAACTCTTACCCTTACCCTAAACCTAACCCTAACCCTAAATCTAACTCCTAACACTAACCATAAACCTAAACCTAACGCTAACCCTTACTCTTACCGTAACCCTATACCTAAACCTTACCCTTACCCTAACCCTAACCCTAATCCTAACCATCACCCTTACCCTTACCCTAACCCTAACCCTAAACCTAACCCTTACCCTAACCCTAAACCTAACTCCTAACCCTAAGCCTAACCCTAACCGTAACACTTCCCGTTACCCTATCCCTAACCCTAACCTAACCCTTACCCTAACCTAACCCTAACTCTAACTCCTAACCCTAACCCTAACCCTAACCCTTAACCTTAACCTAACCCTAACCTTAACCCTAACCCTAACCCTTACCCTACCCTAAACCTAACCCTACCCCCTAACCCTAACCCTAACTCTAAACCTAACCTCACCCTAACACTTACCTTAACCCTAACCCTAACCCTAACCCTTACCGTAACCCTAACCCTAACCCTAACCCTAACCCCTAACCCTAACCCTAACCATAACCCTAAACCTAACCCCTAACCCTAACCCTCACCCTTACCCCTACCCTAACCCTAAGCCTAACCCTAACCCTAACCCTA
Source organism: Megascapheus bottae (assembly GCA_024803745.1). Lineage (NCBI taxonomy): Eukaryota > Metazoa > Chordata > Mammalia > Rodentia > Geomyidae > Megascapheus > Megascapheus bottae. The sequence continues at coordinate 546,589 of JANJXV010000591.1, read as the reverse complement.
ACCCTAACCCTTATCCTAAACCTAACGCTAACCATAATCCTTACCCTAACCAAAACCCTAACACTAACCCTTATCCTAACCCTAAACCTAACCCTAATCCTAACACTAACTCTTACCCTAAACCTAACCCTAAACCTGACCCTAACCTTAACCTAACCCAAAACCCTACACTTACCCTAACATTAAACCTAACCCTAACCCTAACACTTACCCTTACCCTAACCCTAACCCTAACCTTAAACCTAACCGTAATCCTAACCCTAACTCTAACCCTAACGATTACCGTTACCCTAACATTAACCCTAATCCTTACCGACCCTTAAACCTAACCCTAACCCTTACCCTCACCCTAACCCTAACCCTCACCCTAAACCTCACCCCTACCCTAACCCTAAGCCTAACCCTGACCCTAACCCTTATACTAACCCTACCCCTACCCCAAACCTTACCCTAAACCTAACCCTAAACCTAACCCTAACCCTTGCCCTTACGTTAACCCTAACCCTGACATTAATGCTAACCCTAACCCTAACCCTAACCCTAACATTAACCCTAACCCTAACCCCGAAACCTAACCTTAACGCTAACCCTAACCCTAACCCTAACACTTACCCTTACCCTAGCCCTAATCCTAACCCTTAACCGTACCCTAACCATTATCCTAAGCCTAACCCTAACCCTAACACTAACCCCTAACCCCAACCCTAACACATAGCCTTACCCTAAACCTAACCTAACCCTAACCCTAAACCAAACCCTAATCCTAATCCTTACCCTAACCCTTACCCTAACCCTAACCCTAACCTTAACCCTAACCCTAACCCTAACCCTATCCCTATCTCTTACCCTAACCCTAAACCTAACCCTAACCCTCACCCTCACCCTAAACCTAAGCGTAATCCTAACCCTAACCCTTACCCTTACCCTAACCCTAACACTAACCCTAACCATAACCATAAACTTAACACCCTTACCCTAACCCTAAAGCTAACACTAACCCTTACCCTAACCCAAACTTCTAACCCTAACCCTAACCCTAACCCTTAACCTTACCGTAACCCTAACCCTAACCCTAAACAATAAAACCTAACCCTAACCCTAACACTTACCCTTTCCCTTACACTAACCCTAACTCTAACCCTAACACTTACCCTTACCCTTACCCTAACCCTAACCCTAACCCTAACACTTACCCTAACCCTAACTCTTACTGTAAACCTAACCCTTTCCCTAACCCTAACCTTAACAATAAACATAACCCTAACCCTAAACCTAACCCTAACCCTAACTCTAACAATAATAATTACCCTTACCCTAACCTAAACCCTAAACCTAACCCTAACGTAACCCTAACCCTAAACCCTAACCCTAAACCTAACCCTAACCCTAACCCTTACCCTTATCCTAACCCTAACCCTAACCCTAACCCTAACACTTACCCTTACCCTTACCCTAACCCTAACCCTAACCCTAATACTTACCCTAACCCTAACCCTAACCTTAACCCTAACCTTAATCCTAACCCTAACCGTAACTCTTACCCTTACCCTAAACCTAACCCTAACCTTAAACCTAACCGTAATCCTAACCCTAACTCTAACCCTAACGATTACCGTTACCCTAACATTAACCCTAATCCTTACCGACCCTTAAACCTAACCCTAACCCTTACCCTCACCCTAACCCTAACCCTCACCCTAAACCTCACCCCTACCCTAACCCTAAGCCTAACCCTGACCCTAACCCTTATACTAACCCTACCCCTACCCCAAACCTTACCCTAAACCTAACCCTAAACCTAACCCTAACCCTTGCCCTTACGTTAACCCTAACCCTGACATTAATGCTAACCCTAACCCTAACCCTAACCCTAACATTAACCCTAACCCTAACCCCGAAACCTAACCTTAACGCTAACCCTAACCCTAACCCTAACACTTACCCTTACCCTAGCCCTAATCCTAACCCTTAACCGTACCCTAACCATTATCCTAAGCCTAACCCTAACCCTAACACTAACCCCTAACCCCAACCCTAACACATAGCCTTACCCTAAACCTAACCTAACCCTAACCCTAAACCAAACCCTAATCCTAATCCTTACCCTAACCCTTACCCTAACCCTAACCCTAACCTTAACCCTAACCCTAACCCTAACCCTATCCCTATCTCTTACCCTAACCCTAAACCTAACCCTAACCCTCACCCTCACCCTAAACCTAAGCGTAATCCTAACCCTAACCCTTACCCTTACCCTAACCCTAACACTAACCCTAACCATAACCATAAACTTAACACCCTTACCCTAACCCTAAAGCTAACACTAACCCTTACCCTAACCCAAACTTCTAACCCTAACCCTAACCCTAACCCTTAACCTTACCGTAACCCTAACCCTAACCCTAAACAATAAAACCTAACCCTAACCCTAACACTTACCCTTTCCCTTACACTAACCCTAACTCTAACCCTAACACTTACCCTTACCCTTACCCTAACCCTAACCCTAACCCTAACACTTACCCTAACCCTAACTCTTACTGTAAACCTAACCCTTTCCCTAACCCTAACCTTAACAATAAACATAACCCTAACCCTAAACCTAACCCTAACCCTAACTCTAACAATAATAATTACCCTTACCCTAACCTAAACCCTAAACCTAACCCTAACGTAACCCTAACCCTAAACCCTAACCCTAAACCTAACCCTAACCCTAACCCTTACCCTTATCCTAACCCTAACCCTAACCCTAACCCTAACCCTAACACTTACCCTTACCCTTACCCTAACCCTAACCCTAACCCTAATACTTACCCTAACCCTAACCCTAACCTTAACCCTAACCTTAATCCTAACCCTAACCGTAACTCTTACCCTTACCCTAAACCTAACCCTAACCCTAACTCTAACCCCTAACACTAACCATAAACCTAACCCTAACGCTAACCTTTACTCTTCCCGTAACCCTATGCCTAAACCTTTCCCTTACCCTAAACCTAACCCTAATCCTAACCATCACCCTTACACTTACCGTAACCCTAACCCTAAACTTAACCCTTACCCCAACCCTAAACCTAACTCCTCACCCTAAGCCTAACCCTAACCATAACACTTCCCGTTACCCTATCCCTAACCCTAACCTAACCCTTACCCTAACCCTAACCCAAACTCTAATTCCTAACCCTAACCCTAACCCTTAACCTTATCCTAACCCTAACCTTAACCCTAACCCTAACCATTACCCTACCCTAAACCTAACCCTACCCCCTAACCCTAACCCTAATTCTAAACCTAACCGCACCCTAACACTTACCTTAACCCTAACCCTAACCATAACCCTAACCCTAACCCTTATCCTAACCCTAACCCTAACCCTAATCCTTACCCTAACCCTAACCCTTGCCCTTACGCTAACCCTAACCCTAACCTTAATGCTAACCCTAACCCTAACCCTAACCCCAACCCTAACCCTTATCCTAACCCTAACCCTAACCCTAACCCTAACCCTAACACTTGCCCTTACGCTAACCCTAACCCTAACCTTAATGCTAACCCTAACCCTAACCCTAACCCTAAACTTAACCCCAACCCTAACCCTAACCCTAACCCTTACCCTAATCCTAACCCTAACCCTAACCCTAACCGTAACCCTAACCCTAACACTTACCCTCACCCTCACCATAACCCTAAACCTAACCCTAAACCTAACCCTAAATCTTACCCTCAACCTAAACCTAACCCTAACCCTAACAGTTAAAATTACCCTAACCCTAACCCTAACCCTTACCCTAACATTAACCCTAACCCTAACCCCGAAACCTAACCTTAACGCTAACCCTAACCCTAACCCTAACACTTAACCTTACCCTAGCCCTAATCCTAACCCTTAACCGTACCCTAAACATTATCCTAACCCTAACACTAACCTTAAACCTAACCCCTAACCCTAACCCTAACCCTTAACCTAACCCTAACCCAAACCCCTAACCCAAACCCTAACCCTAACCTTAACCCTTACCCTTACCCTAAACCTATCCTAACCCTAACCCTTACCCTTATCCTAACCCTAACCCTAACCCTTACCCTAACCCTAACCCTACCCCTTACCCTAACCCTAACCCTAACACTTATCCTAACCCTAGCGCTAACCATGAACTTAACCCTAACATTAAACCTAAACCTAACCCTTACCCTTACCCTAACCCTAACCCTAAACCTAACCCTAACACTAACCCTAACCCTAAACTTAAACCTAACGCTAACCCTAACCCTAATCCTAACGATTACCCTTACCCTAACCCTAACCCTAATCCTTAACCTACCCCAAACCCTAACCCTATCCCTATCCCTAAACCTATACTTAACACTAACCCTAACCCTAATCCTTACCGTTACCTAACCCTAACCCTAACCCTAACCCTCAAACTAACCCTTACCCCTACCCTAACCCTAAGCCTAACCCTAACCTTTACCTAACCTTAACGATAACCCTAAACCTAACCCTTACCCTTACCCTAACCCTGACCCTAAACCTAACTGAACCCTAACCTTAAACCTAAACCTTACCCTTACCCTAACCCTAACCCTAAAACTAACCATAACTCTTACCCTTACACTAACCCTAACCCTAACCCTAACCCTTACCGTAACCGTAACCCTAACCCCTAACCCTAAACCTACCCCTAATCCTTATCCTTACAGTAACCCTAACCCTAACCCGTAACCCTAAGCCTAACCCTAACCCATACCCTTACCCTGACCCTAACCCTAACTCGAAACGTAACCCTAACCCTAACCCTAACCCTAACACTTACCATTACCCTAACCCTAACCCTGAACCTAACCCTAACCCTAACCCTAACACTCACCCTAACCATAACCCTTACCCTAACCCTCACCCTAACTCTAACCCTTACACTTACCCTAACCCTAACCCTAACCTTAACTCCAACACTAAACCTAACCGTAACCCTTAAACTTACCCTAACACTCACGCTAACCCTAACCCTAACCCTAAACCTAACCCTAACACTAACCCTAACCCTAAATTTAAACCTAACGCTAACCCTAACCCTAAACCTAACGATTACCCTTACCCTAACCCTAACCCTAATCCTTACCCTACCCCAAACCCTAACCCTATCCCTAACCCTAAACCTATACTTAACCCTAACCCTAACCCTAATCCTTACCGTTACCTAACCCTAACCCTAACCCTAACCCTCACACTAACCCTTACCCCTACCCTAACCCTAAGCATAACCCTAACCTTAACCTAACCTTAACGATAACCCTAAACCTAACCCTTACCCTTACCCTAACCCTGACCCTAAACCTAACTGAACCCTAACCTTAAACCTAAACCTTACCCTTACCCTAACCCTAACCCTAAAACTAACCATAACCCTTACCCTTACACTAAACCTAACCCTAACCCTAACCCTTACCCTTACCCTAACACTAACCCTAAACCTAACACTAACCCTTACCCTAACCCTTACCCTTACCCTAACCCTAACCCTAACCCTAAACTTAACCCTTACCCTAACCCTAACCCTTACCTAACCCTAACCGTAACCCTCACCCTTCCCCTTATCCTAACCCTAACCCTAATTCTAACCCTAACCCTAACCCCTAACCCGAACCCTAACCAAACCTTAACCGTTACCCTTATCCTAAAACTTACCCTTACCCTGACCATAACCCTAAACCTAACCCTAACCCTAATCCTAAACCTAACCCTAACCCTAACCCTTACCCTTATCCTAAACCAAATCCTAACCCCACCCCTAAACCTAACCATATCCCTAACCCTAAGCCTAACCCTAATCCTTACACTTACCCTAACCCTACCCTAACTCCAAACCTAACACGTACCCTTACCCTAACCCTAACCCTAACCCTAACCCTTACACTAACCCTAACACTAACCCCTAAATCTAACCCTAACCCTAACCCTAACCCTTACCCTTTCCCTAAACGAAACCGTAACCCTAACACTTACCCTTACCCTAACAATTACCCTAACCCTTACCCTTACCCTAAACTAACCCTAACCCTAAACCTAACCCTATCCCTAACCCTTACCCTAACCCTTACCCTTTCCCAAACCCTAACCCTAACCCGAAACCTAACCCAAACCTAACCCTTATCCTAACCCTAACCCTAACCCTAACCTTAACGCTAACCCTAACCCTAACCCAAACCCTTACCCTTATCCTAACCCTAAAAATAACCCTAACCCTAACACTTACCCTAACCCTCACCCTAACCCTAAACCTAACCCTAAACCTAACCCTAACCGTTACCCTTACCCTAACGCTAACCCTAACCCTAACACTTATCACTACCCTAACACTAACCCTAACCCTAACCCTTACCCTAACCCTAACCCTAACCCCTAACCCTAACCTTACACCTAAACCTAACCCTAACCCTAACACTTACACTTACCCTAGCCCTAATCCTAAACCTTACCTTTACCCTAACCCTAACCATAACCATTACCCTTACCCTAACCCTAACCCCTAACTCACACCCTTACCCTTACCCTAACTCTAACCCTTACCCTTAACCTAACCCTTACCCTGACCCTAACACTTACCCTTAACCTAACCCTAACCCTTACCCTTACCCTTACCCTAACCCTAAACCTTATCCTTACCCTTACCCTTACCCTAAACCTAACCCTTATCCTTACCCTTAACTTTCCCTAACCCTATCCCTTACCGTAACCCGAAACTTAACCGTAACCCAAACCTTAACAATAACCCTAAACCTTACTCTAATCCTAACCCTAACCTAACCCCTAACCCTAACCCTAAACCTAACCCTAATCCTAACCCTAACACTTACCCTAACCCTAACCCTAACCCTAAACCTAACCCCTAACCTTAACCCTAACACTAACCCTAACCATAACAGTTACCGTTACCCTATCCCTATCCCCAACCTAACCCTTACCCTAACCATAACCCTAACTCTAACTCCTAACCCTAACCCTAACCCTAACCCTTACCCTTACCATAACCCTAACCCTAAATCTAACCCTAACCCTAACCCTAACCCTATCCCTTACCCTTTACCTAACCCTAACCCTAACCCTAACACTTACCCTTACCCTCACCCTAACCCTAACGTTAAAGCTAACCCTAAACCTAAACCTAACCATTACCCTAACCCTAACCCTCACCCTAATCCTTACCCTAACCCTAACCCTAACACTAACCCTAACCGTAACACTTACCGTTACCCTATCCCTATCCCCAACCTAACCCATAGCCTAACCATAACCCTAACTCTGACTCCTAACCCTAACCCTAACACTAACCCTTAACCTTACCCTAACCCTAAACCTAACCTTAACACTTACCCTTACCCTAACCCTAACCCTATCCCAAACCCTTACGCTAACCCTAAACCTAACCCTACACACTAACCCTAACGTAACTCTGAACTTAACCCTAACCCTATCACTTACCCTTACCTTAACCCTAACCCTAACCCTAACCCTTACCGTAACCCTAAACCTAACCCTAACCATAACCGTAACCCTAACCCTAACGCTTACCTAACCCTAACCCAAACCCTTACCCTTACCCTAAACCTAACCCTAAACCTTACCCTTATGCTAAACCTAAACCTAACCCTTACCCTACTCTTACCCTAACCCTAACCCTAACTCTCACCCTAACCCTTACCCTTACTTTAACCCTAACCCTAAACCTAACCCTTCCCTTACACCTAAACCTAACCCTAGCCCTAAACCTTACCCTTACCCTAACCCTAACCCTAACCCTAACCCCTAACCCAAACCCTTACCCTAACCATAACCCATACCCTTACCCTAACCCTTACCCTAACCCTAACCCTAACCCTAAACCTAACACTTACCCTAACCCCAACCCTTACCATAATCCTCACCCTAACCCTAACCCTAACCTTAACCCAAACCCTTACCCTTACCCTAAGCGTAAACCCAAACCTAACCCTAAACCTAGCATTAACCCTTACCCTTACCCTAACCCTAACCCTAAACCTAACTGAAACCCTAACCCTAAACCTTACCCTTACCCTAAACCTAACACTAACCCTTACCCTAATCCTAACCCTAATCCTTACACTTACCTTAACACTAACAATAACCCTAACCCTACCCTTACCACTAAACCTAAACCTAGACCCAAACCTTACCCTTACCCTAACCCTAACCCTAACCACTAACCCTGACCCTATCCCTAAACCTAACCTTAACGCTAACCCTAAACCTAATCCTTACCCTTACCCTAACATTGACCCTAAACTTAAACTTAACCCTAACCCTAAACCTTACCCTTACCCTAACCCTAACACTGACCATAACCCTGAACCTTACCCTTACCCTAAACCTACACCTAACCCTCACCCTAATCCTTACCCTAAACCTAAACCTAACACTAACACTAATCCTAACCCTTACCCTTACCCTAACCCTAACCCTAACCCTAACACTTACCCTAACCCTAACCCTTACCATAATCCTCACCCTAACCCTAACCCTAACCTTAACCCTTACTCTTACCCTTACCCTAAGCCTAACCCTTAACCTAACCCTAAAGCTAACCCTAACACTTACCCTTAACCTAACCCTAACCCTAAACCTAACCCTAACCCTAACCCTAACCCTTATCCTTACCCTAACCCTAACTCTAACCCTAACCCTAAATCTTACCCTTACCCTAAACCTAACACTAACCCTTACCCTAATCCTAACCCTAATCCTTACACTTACTTTAACACTAACAATAACCCTAACCCAACCCTTACCACTAACCCTAACCCTAGCCCCAAACCTTACCCTTACCCTAACCCTAAATCTAACCCCTAACCCTAACCCTAACCGTAACCCATACCCTTACCCTAACCCTAACCCTAACCTTAACCCTAACCCGAACACTAACCCTTACCCTTACCCTAACCCTAATCCTAAACCTAACCCAAACCCTAACCTTAACCCTTACCATTACCCTAACCCTAACCCTAACCCTAACGCTTACCCTTATCCTAACCCTAACCCTAACCCTAACCCTAACACTTACTCTAACCCTCACCCTAACCCTAAACCTAACCCTAAACCTAACCCTAACCCTTACCCTTACCCTAACGCTAACCCTAATACTTATCATTACCCTAACCCTAACCCTAACCCTAACACTTACCCTAACCCTAACCCTAACCCCTAAACCTAACCTTACGCCTAAGCTAACCCTTACACTAACACTTACCCTTACCCTAGCCCTAACCCTAACCCTTACCCTTACGCTAACCCTAACCCTAACCCTAACCCTTACCCTTACCCTAACCCTAACCCCTAACCCTAACCCTTACCCTTACCCTAACTCTAACCCTTACCCTAACCCTTACCTTGACACTAACATTTACCCTTAACCTAACCCTAACCCTAACCCTAACCCTTACCCTTACCCTTACTCTTTCCCTAACCCTAAACCTTACCGTAACCCGAACCTTAAACCTAACCCAAACCTTAACCCTAACCCTAACGCTTACTCTAACCCTAACCCTAACCCTAACCCTAACTTCTAACCCTAACCCTAACCCTTACCCTTACTCTAACCCTAACCTTAAACCTAACCCCTAACCATAAACCTAAACCTAACCCTACCCCCTACCCTTACCCTAAACCTAACGCTAACCCTAACCCTAACACTTACCTTACCCTAAACCTAACCCTAAACCTAACCCTTACCCTAATCCTAACCGTAACCCTAAACCTAACCCCTAACCCTAACCCTAACCCTAACACATAGCCTTACCCTAACCCTAAACCTAACGCTAAAACTAATCCTAAACCTATCCCTTACCTAACCCTTAACCTAACCTTAACCCCAACCCTAACCCTAACCCTAACCCTATCTCTTACTCTAACCCTAAACCTAACCCTAACCCTCACCCTAAAGCTAAGTGTAATCCTAACCCTAACCCTTACACTTACCCTAACCCTAACCCTAACCCTAACCTTAACCCTAAACGTAATACTTACCCTTACCCTAACCCTTAAGCTATCCCTAACCCTTAAACTAACCCTAAGCTCTAACCCTAAACCTAACCCTTAACCTTACCGTAAACCTAACCCTAACCCTAAACCCTAACCCTAACCCTAACCCTAAACCTTACCCTTTCCCTTACCCTACCCTAACTCTAACCTTAACCCTAACCCTAAACCTTACCCTACCCTAACCCTAACCCTAAACCGAACCCTAAACCTAACCCTAAGCCTAACCATAACCCTTACTGTAAACCTAACCCTTTCCCTAACCCTAACCCTAACACTAAACATAACCCTAACCCTAAACCTAACCCTAACCCTAAGCCCTAACCCTAAACCTACACCTAACCCTAACCCTAAACTTACCCTTATCCTAACCCTAACCCTAACCCTAACCTAACCCTACCCGAACACTTACCCTCACACTTACCCTAACCCTAACCCTAACCCTAACACTTACCCTAACCCTAACCCTAACCATAACCATAACCGTCACCCTAACCCTTAACCCCACCCTAACCCTAAGCCTAAGCCTAAGCCTAACCCTAACCCTAACCCTTATCCTAACCCTAACGCTCACCATAATCCTTTCCCTAATCCTACCCCTAACACTAACCCTTATCCTAACCCTAACCCTAACCCTAATCCTAACCCTAACACTTACCCTAATCCTAACCCTAACCCTAAACCTATCTCCTAACCTTAACCCTACCACTAACCCTAACTGTAACACTTACCATTACCCTATCCCTATCCCCAACCTAACGCTTACCCTAACCATAACCCTAACTCTAACTCCTAACCCTAACCCTAACCCTAACCCTTAACCTTACCCTTACCCTAACCCTTACCATTACCCTAACCCTAACCCTAACCCTCACCCTTACCTAACCCTAACCCAAACCCTTACCCTTACCCTAACCGTAACCCTAAACCTTACCCTTACGCTAAACCTAAACCTAACCCTTACCCAAACTCTTACCCTAACCCTAACCGTAACTCTAAACCTAACCCTTACCCTTACCTTAACCCTAACCCTAACCCTAACCCTAACCATACCCTTACCCCTAACACTAACCCTAGCCCTAAACCTTACCCTTACCCTAACCCTAACCCTAACCCTAAACCTAACCCCTAACCCTAACCCTAACCCTAACCGTAACCCATACCCTTACCCTAACCCTAACCCTAACCTTAACCCTAAACCTAACACTAACCCTAAACCTAACCCTTACCCTTACCATAACCCTAACCCTAAATCTAACTCTAACCCTAACCCTAACCCTAAACCTTAACCTTAACCTAACCCTAAACCTAACCCTAACCCTAACACTTACCCTTACCCTCACCCTAACCCTAACGTTAAAGCTAACCCTAAACCTAACCCTAACCCTTATCCTAACCCTAACCCTAACCCTAATCCTTACCCTAACACTCACCCTAACACTAACCCTAACCGTAAGACTTACCGTTACCCTATCCCTATCGCCAACCTAACCCTTACCCTAACCATAACCCTAACTCTAACTCCTAACCCTAACCCTAACCCTAACCCTTAACCTTACCCTAACCCTAAACGTAACCTTAACACTTACCCTTACTCTAACCCTAACCCTAACCCTAACCCTTACGCTAACCCTAAACCTAACCCTACACCCTAACCCTAACGTAAATCTGAACCTAACCCTAACCCTAACACTTACCCTTACCTTAACCCTAACCCTAACCATAACCCTTACCGTAACCCAAAACCTAACCCTAACCCTAACCCTAACCCTAACCCTTACCTAACCGCAACCCGAACCCTTACCCTTACCCTAACCCTAACCCTAAACCTTACCCTTACGCTAAACCTAAACCTTACCCTTACCCTAACTCTTACCCTAACCCTAACCCTAACTCTAACCCTAACCCTTACCTGACTTTAACCCTAACCCTAACCCTAACCCTACCCTTACCCCTAACCCTAACCCTAGCCCTAAACCTTACCCTTACCCTAACCCTAACCCTAACCCCTAACCCTAACCCTAACCCTAACCCCTAACCCTAACCCTCACCCTAACCGTAACCCATACCCTTAACCTAACCCTAACTCTAACCCTAACCCTAACACTTACCCTAACCCCAACCCTTAACATAATCGTCACCCTAACCCTAACCCTAACCCTAACCCTAACCCTAAACCTAAACCTAACCCTAACCCTTATCCTTACCCTAACCCTAACTCTAACCCTAAACCTAAACCTTACCCTTACCCTAAACCTAACACTTACCCTTACCCTAATCCTAACCCTAATCCTTACAATTACCTTATCACTAACAATAACCCTAACCCTACCCTTACCACTAACCCAAACCCTTGCCCCAAAGCTTACCCTTACCCTAACCCTAACCCTAACCACTAACCCTAACCCTAATCCTAATCCTTACCCTAAACCTAAACTTTACACTAAACCTAATCCTAACCCTTACCCTTACCCTAAACCTAACCCTAACCCGAACCCTAATATTTACCGTATCCCTAACCCTTACCATAATCCTCTCCCTAACCCTATCCCTAAACTTAACCCTTACCCTTACCCTTACCCTAAGCCTAACCCTAAACCTAACCCTAACCCTTACCCTTACCCTAACCCTAATCCTAACCCTTATCCTTACCCTAACCCTTACTCTAACCCTAACCCTAAACCTTACCCTTACACTAATCCTAACCCTAATCCTTTCACTTACCTTAACACTAACAATAACCCTAACCCTACCCTTACAACTACCCCTAACCCTAGCCCCAAACCTTACCCTTACCCTTACCCTAAACCTAATCCCTAACCCTAACCCTAAACGTAACCCATACCTTACCCTAACCCTAACCCTAACCTTAACCCTAACTCTAACACTAACCCTAACCCTAACCCTTACCCTTACCCTAACCGTAATCCTAAACCTAACCCAAACCCTAACCCTAACCCTTACCATTACCCTAACCCTAACCCTAACCCTAACCCTTACCCTTATCCTAACCCTAACCCTAACACTAACCCTAACCCTAACACTTACCCTAACCCTCACCCTAACCCTAAACCTAGCCCTAAATCTAACCCTAAACCTTACCCTTACCCAAACCCTAACCCTAACCCTAACCCTAACACTTATCATTACTCTAACCATAACCCTAACACTTACCCTAACCCTAACCCGAACCCTAACTCCTAACCCTAACCTTATCCCTAACCCTAACCCTAACCCTAACACTTACCCTTACGCTAGCCCTACCCCTAACCCTTACCCTTATCCTAACCCTAACCCTAACCCTTACCCTTACCATAACCCTAACCCTAAATCTAACCCTAACCCTAACCCTAACCCTATCCCTTACCCTTTACCTAACCCTAACCCTAACCCTAACCCTAACACTTACCCTTACCCTCACCCTAACACTAACGTTAAAGCTAACCCTAATCCTAACCCTAACCCTTACCCTAACCCTGACCCTCACCCTAATCCTTACCCTAACCCTAACCCTAACACTAACCCTAACCGTAACACTTACCGTTACCCTATCCCTATCCGCAACATAACCCATAGCCTAACCATAACCCTAACTCTGACTCCTAACCCTAACCCTAAAACTAACCCTTAACCTTACCCTAACCCTAACCCTAACCTTAACACTTACCCTTACCCTAACCCTAACCCTATCCCAAACCCTTACGCTAACCCTAAACCTAATCCTACACCCTAACCCTAACGTAACTCTGAACCTAACCCTAACACTAACACTTACCCTTACCTTAAACCTCACCCTAACCCTAAACCTTACCCTTACGCTAAACCTAAACCTAACCCTTACCCTAACTCTTACCCTAACCCTAACCCTAACTCTCACCCTAACCCTTACCCTTACTTTAACCCTAACCCTAACCCTAACCCTTCCCTTACACCTAAACCTAACCCTAGCCCTAAACCTTACCCTTACCCTAACCCTAACCCTAACCCTAAACCTAACACTTACCCTAACCCCAACCCTTACCATAATCCTCACCATAACCCTAACCCTAACCTTAACCCAAACCCTTACCCTTACCCTAAGCCTAACCCCAAACCTAACCCTAAAGCTAGCATTAACCCTTACCCTTACCCTAACCCTAACCCTAAACCTAACTGAAACCCTAACCCTAACCCTTATCCTTACCCTAACCCTAACTCTAACCCTAACCCTAAACCTTACCCTTACCCTAAACCTAACAATAACCCTTACCCTAATCCTAACCCTAATCCTTACACTTACCTGAACACTAACAATAACCCTAACCCTACCCTTACCACTAACACTAACCCTAGACCCAAACCTTACCCTTACCCTAACCCTAACCCTAACCACTAACCCTGACCCTATCCCTAAACCTAACCTTAACGGTAACCCTAAACCTAACCCTTACCCTTACCCTAACCCTGACCCTAAACTTAAACTTAACCGTAACCCTAAACCTTACCCTTACCCTAACCCTAACCCTGACCCTAACCTCAACCTTACCCTTACCCTAAACCTACACCTAACCCTCACCCTAATCCTTACCCTAAACCTAAACCTAACACTAACCCTAATCCTAACACTTACCCTTACCCTAACCCTAACCCTAACCCTAACCCTAACACTTAGCCTAACCCTAACCCTTACCATAATCCTCACCCTAACCCTAACCCTATCCTTAACCCTTACTCTTACCCTTACCCTGAGCCTAACCCTTAACCTAACCCTAAAGCTAACCCTAACCCTTACCCTTACCCTAACCCTAACCCTAAACCTAACCCTAACCCTAACCCTTATCCTTACCCTAACCCTTACTCTAACCCTAACCCTAAACCTTACCCTTACCCTAATCCTAACACTAATCCTTACACTTACCTTAACACTAACAATAACCCTAACCCAACACTTACCACTAACCCTAACCCTAGCCCCAAACCTTACCCTTACCCTAACCCCAAACCTAACACCTAACCCTAACCCTAACCGTAACCCATACCCTTACCCTAACCCTAACCCAAACCTTAACCCTAACCCTAACACTAACCCTTACGCTTACCCTAACCCTAATCCTAAACCTAAACCAAACCCTAACCTTAACCCTTACCATTACCCTAACCCTAACCCTAACCCTTACCCTTATCCTAACCCTAACCCTAACCCTAACCCTAACCGTAACCGTAAACCTAACCCTAACACTTACTCTAACCCTCACCCTAACCCTAAACCTAACCCTAAACCTAACCCTAACCCTTACCCTTACCCTAACCCTAACCCTAATACTTATCATTACCCTAACCCTAACACTTACCCTAACGCTAACGCTAACCGTAACCCCTAAACCTAACCTTACGCCTAACCCTAACCCTTACCCTAACATTACCCTTACCCTAGCCCTAACCCTAACCCTTACCCTTACCCTAACCCTAACCCTAACCCTAACCCTTAACCTTACCCTAACCCTAACCCCTAACCCTAAACCTTACCCTTACCCTAACTCTAACCCTTACCCTTACCCTAACCCTTACCTTGACACTAACATTTACCCTTAACCTAACCCTAACCCTAACCCTTACCCTTACCCTTACTCTTTCCCTAACCCTAAACCTTACCGTAACCCGAACCTTAACCCTAACCCAAACCTTAACCCTAACCCTAAAGCTTACTCTAACCCTAACCCTAACCCTAACCCTAACCCTAACTTCTAACCCTAACACTAACCCTTACCCTTACCCTAACCCTATCCCTAACCCTAACCCCTAACCCTAAACCTAAACCTAACCCTACCCCCTACCCTTACCCTAAACCTAACGCTAACAATAACCCTAACACTTACCTTACCCTAACCCTAACCCTAAACCTAACCCTTACCCTAATCCTAACCCTAACCCTAAACCTAACCCCTAACCCTAACCCTAACCCTAACACATAGCCTTACCCTAACCCTAACCCTAACCCTAAACCTAACGCTAAAACTAATCCTAAACCTATCCCTTACCCTAACCCTTACCCTAACCTTAACCCCAACCCTAACCCTAACCCTAACCCTATCTCTTACTCTAACCCTAAACCTAACACTAACCCTCATCCTAAACCTAAGCGTAATCCTAACCTTAACCCTTACCCTCACCCTAACCCTAAACCTAACCCTAACCTTAACCCTAAACGTAATACTTACCCTTACCCTAACCCTAAAGCTATCCCTAACCCTTAAACTAACCCTAACCTCTAACCCTAACCCTAACCCTTAACCTTACCGTAAACCTAACCCTAACCCTAAACCCTAACCCTAACCCTAAACCTTACCCTTTCCCTTACCCTAACCCTAACTCTAACCCTAACCCTAACCCTAACCCTTACCCTAATCTAACCCTAACCCTAACCCTAAACCGAACCCTAAACCTAACCCTAAGCCTAACCATAACCCTTACTGTAAACCTAACCCTTTCCCTAACCCTAACCCTAACACTAAACATAACCCTAACCCTAAACCTAACCCTAACCCTAAGCCCTAACCCTAAACCTACACCTAACCCTAACCCTAAACTTACCCTTATCCTAACCCTAACCCTAACCCTAACCTAACCCTACCCGAACACTTACCCTCACACTTACCCTAACCCTAACCCTAACCCTAACACTTACCCTAACCCTAACCCTAACCATAACCGTCACCCTAACCCTTAACCCCACCCTAACCCTAAGCCTAACCCTAAGCCTAACCCTAACCCTAACCCTTATCCTAACCCTAACGCTCACCCTAATCCTTACCCTAATCCTAACCCTAACACTAACCCTTATCCTAACCCTAACCCTGACTCTAATCCTAACCCTAACACTTACCCTAACCCTAACCCTAACCCTAAACCTAACTCCTAACCCTAACCCTACCACTAACCCTAACCGTAACACTTACCGTTACCCTATCCCTATCCCCAACCTAACGCTTACCCTAACCATAACCCTAACTCTAATTCCTAACCCTAACCCTAACCCTAACCCTTAACCTTACCCTTTCCCTAACCCTTACCATTACCCTAACCCTAACCCTAACCCTCACCCTTACCTAACCCTAACCCAAACCCTTACCCTTACCCTAACCGTAACACTAAACCTTACCCTTACGCTAAACCTAAACCTAACCCTTACCCTAACTCTTACCCTAACCCTAACCCTAACTCTAAACCTAACCCTTACCCTTACCTTAACCCTAACCCTAACCCTAACCCTAACCATACCCTTACCCCTAACACTAACCCTAGCCCTAAACCTTACCCTTACCCTAACCCTAACCCTAAACCTAACCCCTAACCCTAACCCTAACCCTAACCGAAACCCATACCCTTACCCTAACCCTAACACTAACCTTAACCCTAAACCTAACACTAACCCTAACCCTAACCCTTACCCTTACCATAACCCTAACCCTAAATCTAACCCTAACCCTAACCCTAACCCTAAACCTTAACCTTAACCTAACCCTAAACCTAACCCTAACCCTAACACTTACCCTTACCCTCACCCTAACCCTAACGTTAAAGCTAACCCTAAACCTAACCCTAACCCTTATCCTAACCCTAACCCTAACCCTAATCCTTACCCTAACCCTCACCCTAACACTAACCCTAACCGTAACACTTACCGTTACCCTATCCCTATCGCCAACCTAACCCTTAACCTAACCATAACCCTAACTCTAACTCCTAACCCTAACCCTAACCCTAACCCTTAACCTTACCCTAAACCTAAACCTAACCTTAACACTTACCCTTACCCTTACCCTAAGCCTAACCCTAAACCTAACCCTAAACCTAACCCTAACCATTACCCTTACCCTAACCCTAACCCTAACCCTTATCCTTACCCTAACCCTAACCCCTAACCCTAACCCTAACCCTAACCCTAAATCTAACCGTAACTCTAACCCTAACCCTTACCCTTACCTTAACCCTAACCCTAAACCTAACCTTAACACATACCCTAACACTAACACTAACCCTAACCCTAACCCTTACCCTTACCATAACCCTAACCCTAACCCAAACCTTACCCTTTCCCTAACCCGATCCCTAACCCTAACCCTTACCCCTACCCTTTTCCTAACTCTAAACATAACACTAACTCTCACCCTAACGCTTACCCTTACCTTAACCCTAACCCTAACCCTAACACTTACCCTTTACCTAACCCGATCCCTAAACCTAACCCTTATCCTTACCCTAACCCTAACCCTAAACCTAATCCTAACTCTAACCCTAACGCTTACCCTTACCTTAACCCTAACCCTAACCCTAAACCTAACCCTAACCCTAATCCTTACCCTAACACTAACCCTAAACCTAATCCTTACCCTAACCCTAAACCTAACCCTTACCCTTTCCCTAACCCGATCCCTAACCCTAACCCTTACCCCTACCCTAACCCTAACCCTAATTTTTACCCTTACCCTAACCCTAACCCTAACCCCTACCCTAACCCTAACCCTAATTCTTACCCTTACCCTAACCCTAACCCTAATCCTAACCCCTAACCATAAACCTAACACTAACCCTAACCCTAACCCTAACCATTACCCTTAACCTTACCCTAACCCTAACACTTACAATTACCCAAACCCTAACCCTAAACCTAACCCTAAGCCTATACATAACCCTAACTCTAACCCTAAACCTAACCCTTACCCTTACCCTCACCCTAACCCTAACCGTAATGCTAACCATTACCCCAACCCAAACACTTACCCTAACACTAAACCTAACCATATTCCTTACCCTAATCCTCAACCTAACCCTAACCCTTACCCTTACACTAACCCTAACCCTAACCCTAAACCTTACCCTTGCCCTAAACCTAACCCTAACCCTTACCCTAACCATAACCCTAACCCTAACCCCTACCCTTACCTTAACCCTAAACCTAACCCTTACCATACCATAACCATAACCCTAACCCTAACCCCTAACCCCAACCCTAACCCTAACCCTAACACTTACCGTTACCCTAAAGCTAACCCTAACTCTAACCCTAACCCTAACCATAACCCTAACCCTTACCCTAACCCTAACACTTTCCGTAACCCTAACCCTAACGCTAAACCTAACTCTAACCCTAACCCTTACCCTTACCCTCACCCTAACCCTAACTTTAATGCTAACCCTAACCCTAACCCTAAACCTAAGCCTAACCCTTACCCTAACCCTAACCCTAACCCTTACTCTTACCCTAACCCTAAACCTAACCCTAACCCTAACACTTAAACTTATACTAACCCTAACCCTAACCCTAACCCTAACCATAACCAAACCCTACCCCTAACCATAACCTTAACCCTAACCCTAACCCGAACCCTTACCCTAACACTTAAAATTACCCTAACCCTAAGGGAACCCTAACCCCTACCCAACCCCTTACAATAACCCTTACCTAACCCTAACCCTTACCCTTATCCTAACCCTAACCCTAACCCTAACCCTAACCTTAACCCTAACACTTACCCTTACCCTAAACCTAAATCTAACCCTAAACTTAACCCTAACCCTAACCCTAACCCTTACCCTTACCCTAACCATAACCCTAAACCTAACACTAAACCTTACTCTTACCCTAAAACTAACCCTAACCCTTATCCTAACCATAACCCTAAACCTAATCCTAACCCTAACCCTTACATTAACCCTAACCCTAACCCTAACCCTTACCCCTAACCCTAACCCTAACCCTAAACCTTACCCTTACCCTAACCCTAACCCTAAACCTAACGCCTAACCCTGACCCTAACCCTAAACCATACCCTTACCCTAAACCTAACCGTAACCTTAACCCTAAACCTAACACTAACCCTAACCCTAACCCATATCCTTACCCTAAACCTAACCCTAAACCTAACCCTAACCATAACCCTTACACTTACCCTTATCCTAACCCTAACCCTAGCCCTAACCCTTACCCTTACCTTCACCATAACCTTAAACTTAAGCTAACCGTAACCCTAACCCTAACCCTAACCCTAACCTTAACCCTAACCCTAACCCTTACCCTAACACTTAAAATTACCCTAACCCTAATGGAACCCTAACCCCTACCCAACCCCTAACAATAACCCTTACCTAACCCTAACCCTTACCCTTATCCTAACCCTAAACCTAACCCTAACCCTAACCCTCACACTTACCCTTACCCTAACCATAACCCTTACCCTTACCCTAACCCTAACCCTAAAACTAGCCCTAACCGTTACCCTTACCCTAACCCTAACCCTATCCTTAATGGTAACCCTAACCCTAACCCTAAGCCTAACCCTTACCTAACACTAACCCTAACACTAATCCTTACCCTAACCCTAACCCTAACCCTAACCCTAACTCTTACCCTTTCCCTAAATCTAACACTAACCCTAACCGTAACCCTTACCTCGACCCTAATCCTAACCCTAATCCTTACACTTACCCTAAACCTAACCCTAACCCTAACCCTAAGGCCTAAACCTAGACCTAACCCTAAGCCTAACCACAACCCCAAACCTTACCGTAACGCTAACCCTACCCCTAACTCTAACACTTACCCTTACCCTAACCCTAACCTTAACCCTAAAACTAACCCTTACCCTAACCCTAATCCTAACCCCTAACCCTAACCTAACCCTAAACCTTACACTTACTGTAACCCTAACCCTAACCCTAACCCTAACACTTAACCTTACCCTAACCCTAACCCTAACCCTAACCGTTACCCTAAACCTAACCCTAAACCTAAACCTAACCATTAACGCTAACCATAAACCTAACCCTTACCCTTACCTTAACCGTAACCCTAACTCTAACGCTAATCCTAAACCTAACCCTAACCCTAGCCCTTACCCTAACCCTAACCCTAACCCTAATCCTAACCCTAAATCTAAGCCTAACCCTAACCCTAATCCTTACCCTTACCCTAAACCTAACCCTAAACCTAAACCTAACCCTAACCCTAATCCTAAACCTAAGCCTAACCCTTACCCTAACCCTAACCCTTAACCTTACCCTAACCCTAACCTAACCCTAACACTTAAACTTACCCTAACCCTAACCCTAACCCCTAACCCTAAGCCTTACCCTAATCCTAACCCTAACCCTAACCCTAACCCTAATCCCTAAACCTAACCCTAACCCTTACCCTAAAACTTACCCTTACCCTAACCCTATCCCTACCCCTAACCCTTACCCTGTCCCTAACCCTAACCCTCACCCTAACCCTTACGCCTACCCTAACCCAAAGCCTAACCCTAACCTTAACCCTAACCCTTATCCTAACCCTAACCCTAACACTAATCCTTACCCTAAACCTAACCCGAACCCTAACCCTAACCCTTGCCCTTACGCTAACCCTAACCCTAACCTTAATGCTAACCCTAACCCTAACCCTAATCCTTACCTTAACCCTAACTCTAACCCTTACCCGAACCCTTACCCTTACACTAACCATAACCCTAAACCTAACACTAAACCTTACTCTTACCCTAACCCTAATCCTAACCCTAAAGCTAACCCTTACCCTAACACTTACCCTTACTATTACCCTAACCCTAACCCTAAACCTAACCCTAACCCTAACTGTAAACCTATCCCTAACCCTAACCCTTACCCTTACCCTAACTATACCCTAACCCTAACCCTAACCCTAACCCTAAACTTAACGCTAATCCTTACCCTTACCCTAACCCTAACAATAACCCTAACCCTAAACATCACCCTAACGCTAACCCTAACCCTTAACCTTACCCTAACCCTAACCCTAACCCTAACGCTAACACTTACCCTTACCCTTACCCTAACCCTAACCCTAACCCTAAACCTAACCCTAACCCTAACTATAACCCTATCCTTCACCCTAACCCTAATCCTAACCCTAACCCTCACCCGAACCCTAACCCTAACCCTAAAACTTACCCGAACCCTAAACCTAACCCTAAACCTTACCCTTACCCTAAACCTATCCCTAACCTTAACCCCAACCCTAAACCTAACCCTAACCCTTACACTTATCCTAACCCTAACCCTAACCCTAAACTTAACCCTAAGCCTTACCCTTACCCTAACCCTAACAATAACCCTAACCCTAAACCTCACCCTAATGCTAACCCTAAACCTTACCCTTACCCTAACTCTAACCCTAACCATAATCCTAACCCTAACCCTACCACATACCCTTACAATAACCCTAAACCTAACCGAACCCTAAAACTTATCCTTACCCTAAATCTAACCCTAACGCTTAACCTATCCCCAAACGTAAACCTAATCCTAACCCTTAACCTTACCTTAACCCTAACCCTAAGATTAACCTTAACCTAACCTTAAAAATAACCCTAAGCCTAACCCTTAACCTTAACCTAACTCTAACCCTAAACCTAACCCTAACCCTAACCCTAACCCTTAACCTTACCCTAACCCTAACCCTAAAACTAGCCCTAACCGTTACCCTAACCCTAACCCTCACCCTATCCTTAATGGTAACCCTAACCCTAACCCTAAGCCTAACCCTTACCTAACACTAACCCTAACACTAATCCTTACCCTAACCCTAACACTAACCCTAACCCTAACTCTTACCCTTTCCCTAAATCTAACCCTAACCCTAACCGTAACCCTTACCTCGACACTATACCTAACCCTAATCCTTACACTTACCCTAAACCTAACCCTAACCCTAACCCTAAGGCCTAAACCTACACCTAACCCTAAGCCTAACCACAACCCCAAACCTTACCGTAACCCTAACCCTACCCCTAGCTCTAACACTTACCCTTACCCTAACCCTAACCTTAACCCTAAAACTAACCCTTACCCTAACCCTAATCCTAACCCCTAACCCTAACCTAACCCTAAACCTTACACTTACTGTAACCCTAACCCTAACCCTAACCCTAACACTTACCCTATCCTAACCCTAACCAAAACCCTAACCGTTACCCTAACCCTAACCCTAAACCTAAACCTAACCATTAACGCTAACCATAAACCTAACCCTTACCCTTACCTTAACCGTAACCCTAACTCTAACGCTAATCCTAAACCTAACCCTAACCCTCGCCCTTACCCTAACCCTAACCCTAACCCTAACCCTAATCCTAACCCTAAATCTAAGCCTAACCCTAACCCTAATCCTTAACCTAACCCTAACCCTAAACCTAAAACTTACCCGTACCCTAACCCTAACACTAACCCTAACCCTTGCCCTAACCCTCACCCTAACCCTAACCCTAATCCCCAACCCTAACCCTAAAACTAACCCTAACCCTTACCCTTACCCTAAACCTAACCCTAACCATAACCCTTACCGTAACCCTAACACTAACGCTAACCCTAACCCTAACACCTTACCCTTACCCTAACCCTAACCCTCACCCTAAATCTAACCGTAACTCTAACCCTAACCCTTACCCTTACCTTAACCCTAACCCTAAACCTAACCTTAACACATACCCTAACACTAACACTAACCCTAACCCTAACCCTTACCCTTACCATAACCCTAACCCTAACCCTAACCCTTACCCTTTCCCTAACCCGATCCCTAACCCTAAGCCTTACCCCTACCCTTTTCCTAACCCTAAACATAACACTAACTCTCACCCTAACGCTTACCCTTACCTTAACCCTAACCCTAACCCTAACCCTTACCCTTTCCCTAATGCGATCCCTAACCCTAACCCTAACCCTTACCCTAACCCTAACCCTAAACCTAATCCTAACTCTAACCCTAACGCTTACCCTTACCTTTCCCCTAACCCTAACCCTAAAACTAACCCTAACCCTAATCCTTACCCTAACATTAACCCTAAACCTAATCCTTACCCTAACCCTAAACCTAACCCTTACCCTTTGCCTAACCCGATCCCTAACCCTAACCCTTACCCCTACCCTAACCCTAACCCTAATTCTTACCCTTACCCTAACCCTAACCCTAATCCTAACCCCTAACCATAAACCTAACACTAACCCTAACCCTAACCCTAACCATTACGCTTAACCTTACCCTAACACTAACACTTACCCTTACCCAAACCCTAACCCTAAACCTAACCCTAAACCTATACATAACCCTAACTCTAACCCTAAACCTAACCCTTACCCTTACCCTCACCCTAACCCTAACCGTAATGCTAACCATTACCCCAACCCAAACACTTACCCTAACACTAAACCTAACCATAATCCTTACCCTAACCCTCAACCTAACCCTAACCCTAACCCTAACCCTTACCCTTACCCTAACCCTAACCCTAACCCTAAACCTTATCCTTGCCCTAAACCTAACCCTAACCCTTACCCTAACCCTAACCCTAACCCTAACCCTAACCCCTACCCTTACCTTAACCCTAAACCTAACCCTTACCATACCGTAACCCTAACCCTAACCCTAACCCCTAACCCCAACCCTAACCCCAACCCTAACACTTACCGTTACCCTAAAGCTAACCCTAACTCTAACCCTAACCCTAACCATAACCCTAACCCTTACCCTAACCCAAACACTTTCCGTAACCCTAAACCTAACCCTAAACCTAACTCTAACCCTAACCCTTACCCTACCCTCACCCTAACCCTAACCTTAATGCTAACCGTAACACTAACCCTAACGCCTAACCCTAACCCTAACCCTAAACCTAAGCCTAACCCTTACCCTAACCCTAACCCTAACCCTTACTCTTACCCTAACCCTAAACCTAACACTAACCCTAACACTTAAACTTATACTAACCCTAACCATAACCATAACCCTAACCCTAACCATAACCATAACCCTACCCCTAACCATAACCTTAACCCTAACCCTAACCCTAACCCTTACCCTAACACTTAAAATTACCCTAACCCTAAGGGAACCCTAACCCCTACCCAACCCCTAACAATAACCCTTACCTAACCCTAACCCTTACCCTTATCCTAACCCTAACCCTAACCCTAACCCTAACCTTAAACCTAACCCTTACCCTTACCCTAACCCTAAATCTAACCCTAAACCTAACCCTAAACCTAACCCTAACCCTTACCCTTACCCTAACCATAACCCTAAACCTAACACTAAACCTTACTCTTACCCTAAACCTAACCCTAACCCTTACCCTAACCATAACTCTAAACCTAATCCTAACCCTAACCCTTACATTAACCCTAACCCTAACCCTAACCCTTCCCCTAACCCTAACCCTAATCCTAAACCTTACCCTTACCCTAACCCTAACCCTAAACCTAACGCCTAACCCTGACCCTAACCCTAACCCATAACCTTACCCTAAACCTAAGCGTAACCTTAACCCTAAACCTAACACTAACCCTAACCCTAACCCATATCCTTACCCTAAACCTAACCCTAAACCTAACCCTAACCATAACCCTTACACTTACCCCTACCCTAACCCTAACCCTAGCCCTAACCCTTACCCTTACCTTCACCATAACCTTAAACTTAAGCTAACCGTAACCCTAACCCTAACTCTAACCTTAACCCTAACCCTAACCCTAACCCTTACCCTAACACTTAAAATTACCCTAACCCTAATGGAACCCTAACCCCTACCCAACCCCTAACAATAACCCTTACCTAACCCTAACCCTTACCCTTTTCCTAACCCTAAACCTAACCCTAACCCTAACCCTCACACTTACCCTTACCCTAACCATAACCCTTATCCTTACCCTAACCCTAACCCTAAAACTAGCCCTAACCGTTACCCTTACCCTAACCCTAACCCTATCCTTAATGGTAACCCTAACCCTAAACCTAAGCCTAACCCTTACCTAACCCTAACCCTAACCCTAAGGCCTAAACCTAGACCTAACCCTAAGCCTAACCACAACCCCAAACCTTACCGTAACCCTAACCCTACCCCTAACTCTAACACTTACCCTTACCCTAACCCTAACCTTAACCCTAAAACTAACCCTTACCTAACCCTAATCCTAACCCCTAAACCTAACCTAACCCTAAACCTTACCCTTACTGTAACCCTAACCCTAACCCTAACCCTAACCCTAACACTTAACCTTACCCTAACCCTAACCCTAACCCTAACTGTTACCCTAAACCTAACCCTAAACCTAAACCTAACTATTAACGCTAACCATAAACCTAACCCTTACCCTTACCTTAACCGTAACCCTAACTCTAACGCTAATCCTAAACCTAACCCTAACCCTATCCCTTACCCTAACCCTAACCCTAACCCTAACCCTAATCCTAACCCTAAATCTAAGCCTAACCCTAACCCTAATCCTTACCCTTACCCTAACCCTAACCCTAAACCTAAACCTAACCCTAACGCTAACCCTAACCCTAACCTCAACACTAAACCTAACCCTAACCCTAATCCTAAACCTAAGCCTAACCCTTACCCTAACCCTAACCCTTAACCTTACCCTAACCCTAACCTAACCCTAACACTTAAACTTACCCTAACCCTAACACTAACCCCTAACCCTAAACCTTACCCTAATCCTAACCCTATCCCTAACCCTAACCCCTAAACCTAACCCTAACCCTTACCCTAAAACTTACCCTTACCCTAAACCTATCCCTACCCCTAAACCTTACCCCGTCCCTAACCCTAACCCTAACCCTCACCCTAACCCTTATCCCTACCCTAACCCTAAGCCTAACCCTAACCTTAACCCTAACCCTTATCCTAACCCTAACCCTAACACTAATCCTTACCCTAAACCTAACCCGAACCCTAACCCTAACCCTTGCCCTTACGCTAACCCTAACCCTAACCTTAATGCTAACCCTAACCCTAACCCTAATCCTTACCTTAACCCTAACTCTAACCCTTACCCTAACCCTTACCCTTACCCTAACCATAACCCTAAACCTAACACTAAACCTTACTCTTACCCTAACCCTAATCCTAACCCTAAAGCTAACCCTTACCCTAACAGTTACCCTTACTATTACCCTAACCCTAACCCTAAACCTAACCCTAACCCTAACTGTAAACCTATCCCTAACCCTAACCTTACCCTTACCCTAACTATACCCTAACCCTAACCCTAACCCTAACCCTAAACTTAACGCTAATCCTTATCCTTACCCTAACCCTAACAATAAACCTAACCCTAAACATCACTCTAACGCTAACCCTAACCCTTAACCTTACCCTAACCCTAACCCTAACCCTAACGCTAACACTTACCCTTACCCTTACCCTAACCCTAACCCTAACCCTAAACCTAACCCTAACCCTAACTATAACCCTATCCTTCACCCTAACCCTAATGCTAACCCTAACCCTCACCCTAACCCTAACCCTAACCCTAAAACTTACCCGAACCCTAAACCTAACCCTAAACCTTACCCTTACCCTAAGCCTATCCCTAACCTTAACCCCAACCCTAAACCTAACCCTAACCCTTACACTTATCCTAACCCTAACCCTAACCCTAAACTTAATCCTAAGCCTTACCCTTACCCTAACCCTAACAATAACCCTAACCCTAAACCTCACCCTAATGCTAACCCTAACCCTTACCCTTACCCTAACTCTAACCCTAACCCTAATCCTAACCCTAACCCTAACACATACCCTTACAATAACCCTAAACCTAACCCAACCCTAAAACTTATCCTTAGCCTAAATCTAACCCTAACGCTTAACCTATCCCCAAACGTAAACCTAATCCTAACCCTTAACCTTACCTTAACCCTAACCCTAAGATTAACCTTAACCTAAACTTAAAACTAACCCTAAGCCTAACCCTTAAGCTTAACCTAACTCTAACCCTAAACCTAACCCTAACCCTAACCCTAACCCTTACCCTTACCCTAACCCTAACCCTAAAACTAGCCCTAACCGTTACCCTTACCCTAACCCTAACCCTATCCTTAATGGTAACCCTAACCCTAACCCTAAGCCTAACCCTTACCTAACACTAACCCTAAAACTAATCCTTACCCTAACCCTAACCCTAACCCTAACCCTAACTCTTACCCTTTCCCTAAATCTAACCCTAACCCTAAACGTAACCCTTACCTCGACCCTAAACCTAACCCTAATCCTTACACTTACCCTAAACCTAACCGTAACCCTAACCCTAAGGCCTAAACCTAGACCTAACCCTAAGCCTAACCACAACCCCAAACCTTACCGTAACCCTAACCCTACCCCTAACTCTAACACTTACCCTTACCCTAACCCTAACCTTAACCCTAAAACTAACCCTTACCCTAACCCTAATCCTAACCCCTAACCCTAACCTAACCCTAAACCTTACCCTTACTGTAACCCTAACCCTAACCCTAACCCTAACCCTAACACTTACCCTTACCATAACCCTAACCCTAACCGTTACCCTAAACCTAACCCAAAACCTAAACCTAACCATTAACGCTAACCATAAACCTAACCCTTACCCTTACCTTAAGTGTAACCCTAACTCTAACGCTAATCCTAAACCTAACCCTAACCCTAGCCCTTACCCTAACCCTAACCCTAACCCCTAACCCTAAACCAAACCCTAACCCTATCTCTAACCCTTAACCTTACCCTAACCTAACCCTAACCCTAACCCTTACCCTAACCCTAACCCTAACCCTAACCCCTAATCCTAACCCTAACCCTAATGCTCATCCTAACCCTAACCCTAACCCTTAACCTAACCCTAACCCTAACACTTAGCCTTACCCTAACACTAACCCTAACCCTAACTCTCACCATATCCCTAATCCTAACCATAACCCTTACCCTTACCCTAACCCTACCTTAATGCTAACCTTAAATCTAACTCTAAACCTAACCCCAACCCTAAACCTAATCCTAACCCTAACACTTACCCTAACCCTAACCCTAACCCTAACCCTTACCCTTACCCTTACCCTAACACTAAACGTTACCCTAACCCTAACCCTAACACTAACCCTTACCCTAACCCTAACCCTAACACTTACACTAACCCTAACCCTAACCCTAACCCTAACCCTAAGCCTTAACGTAACCCTAACCCTAACCCTTAGCCTTACCCTAACCCTAACCGTAACCTTAATGCTAACACTAACCCTAAACCTAAGCCTAACCCTAACTCTAACCCTAACCCTAATTCATATCCTAACTCGAACCCTAACCCTAACCCGTACCCTAACCCTTATAATTTCCTTAACCCTAACCCTAACTCTAACCCTAACCCCAAACTTAACCCTAAACCTAACCATAACCCTTACCCTTACCCTTACCCCAACCTTAACCCTAAACCTAACCCTAACCCTAACCCTAACCCTCACACTTACCCTTAATCTAACCCTAACCCTAATCCTAAACCTAACCCCTAAACATAACGCTAACCCTAACCCTAACTCTAACACTAACCCTTAACCTAACCCTAACCCTAACCCTAACCCTAACCCTAAACCTAAACATAGCCTAACCCTAACCCTAACCGTAACCCCTAACCCTAACCCTAAACTTAACCCTACACCTAACCCTTACACTTACCCTAACTCTAACCGTAACATAATGCTAACCCTAACCCTAACCCTAACTTTTACACTCACCCTAACCCTAACCCTCCCCCTTACCCTTATGCTAACCCTAACCCTAAACCTTACCCTAACCCTAACCCTAACCCTAAGCCTAACCGTAACCCTTACCCTTTCCCTAACCCTAACCCAAACCCTAACCCTAACCTTAAACCTAACCCTAACCCCAACCCTTACACTTACCCTAACCCTAACCCTAACCCTACGCCTAACCCTCACCCTTACCCTTACCCTAACCCTAACCCTAAACCTAACCCTAAACCTAACCCTAACCCTTGCCCTTAACTTAACACTAACCCTAACACTTACCCTAAACCTAACACTAACCCTAACCCTTAACCTAACCCTAACCCTAATCCTAAACCTAACCCCTAAATAAAACCCTAACCCTAACCCTAACTCTAACACTTACCCTTACCCTAACCCTAACCCTAACCCTTACCCTAACCCTAACCCTATCCCTTACCCTAACACTAACCCTAACCCCTAACACTAACCCTAACCCTAACGCTCACCCTAACCCTAACCCTAACCCTAATCCTTAAGTTAACCCTAACCCTAACCCTAAACCTTACCCTTACACTAACCCTAACCCTAACCTTAACCCCAACCCTAACGCTAACCTTAACCCGAACCCTAAACCTACCCATAACCCTTACCATTACCCTCCCCTAACCCCAACCCTAACCCTAACCCTAACCCTAAGCCTAACCCTTACCCTA
Source organism: Megascapheus bottae (assembly GCA_024803745.1). Taxonomy (NCBI): domain Eukaryota; kingdom Metazoa; phylum Chordata; class Mammalia; order Rodentia; family Geomyidae; genus Megascapheus; species Megascapheus bottae. Next base: position 516,288 of record JANJXV010000591.1, on the reverse strand, counting down.
ACACTTACCCTAACCCTAACCCTAACCCTAACCCTAATCCTAACCCTAACCCTAACCCTAACACTTACCCTTACCCTAACCCTAACCCTAACCCTACACCTAATCCTCACCCTTACCCTTACCCTATCGTAACCCTAAACCTAACCCTAACCCTAACCCTAACACTTACCCTCAACTTAACACTAATCCTAACCATAACGCTAAGACTTACACTTACCCTAAACCTAACCCTAACCCTAACCCTAAACCTAACCCTAACCCTAACCCTAAACCTAACCCCTAACCCTAACCCTAACACTAACCCTAACCCCTAACCCTTACCCTAACCCTAACCCTAACCCTTACACTAACCCTAACCCTAACCCTACCACCTAACCCTAACCCTAACCCTTACCCTTACCAAATCACTAACCCTAACCTTAAGCCCAACACTAAACCTATCCATAACCCTTACCCTTACCCTGCCATAACCCTAACCCTAACCCTAACCCTAACCTTAACCCTAACCCTAACCCTTACCCTTTCCCTAACCCAAACCTAACCCTAACCCTTACCCTTATCCTAACCCTAACCCTAAACTTAACCCTATCCCTAACCCTAACCCTACCCCTAACCCTTACCCTTACCCTAACCCTAACCCTAAACCTAAACCTAACTCTAAAACTAATCCTTACCCTTACCCAAACCCTAAACCTAACCCTAACCCTAACCCTAACCCTTGCCTTTACAGTAACCCTAACAATAACCCTAAGCCTCACCCTAACCCTAACCCTAACCCTAATCCTTACCCTAACCCTAACCCTAACTCTAACCCCTAACCCTAACCTTAACCCTAACCACTCACCACAACCCTAATCCTAACCATAACCCTTACCCTTACCCTAAACCTAACCCTACTTAATGCTAACCTTAAATCTAACTGTAAACCTAACCCTAACCCTAACCCCTAACCCTAACCCTAACCGTTACCCTTACCCTAACCCGAACCCTAACCTTTACCCTAACCCTAACCCTAACCCTTACCCACACACTAACCCTAACCCTAAACCTAACCCTACATTAACCCTAACCCTAACCCTAACCCTAACCCTTACTCTAGCCCTAACCCTAACCTTAATGCTAACCCTAAACCTAACCCTAACTCTTACCCTAACCCTCACCCTAACCCTTACCCTTAACCTAACCCTAACCCTAACTTTAATGCTTACTGTAACCCTAAACCTAAGGCTTACCCTAACTCTAACCCTAACCCTAATCCATATCCTAACCAGAACCCTAACCCTTACCCGTACCCTACCCCTTAAAATTTCCTTAACACTCATCCTTACCCTAACCCTAACATTAACCCTAACCCTAAAACTAAACCTAACGCTTACACTTACCCTAACCCTAACCCTAACCCTAATCCTAACCCTCACCCTTACCCTCATCCTAACCCTAACTCTAGCCCTTACCCTTACTCTAAACCTAACCCTAAACCTAACTCTAACCCTAACTCTAACCCTAACATTAACCATAAACCTTACCCATACCCTAACCCTAACCCTAACCCTTACTCTTACACTAACCCTAACTCTAACCCTAAACCTAATGCTAACCCTAACCCTAAACCTTACCCTTATCCTAACCCTAACCCTAACACTTACCCTAACCCTAATCCTAACCCTAACCCCTAACCCTAACCCTAACCTAACCCTAACACTTACCCTAAGCCTAACCCTAACCCTAACCCTAACACTTACCCTAACCCTAATCCTAACCCTAACCCTTACCCTTACCCTAAACCTAACCCTAACCCTTACCCTAACCCCTAACCCTAACCCTAACCCTTACACTTACCCTAAGCCTAACCCTAACCTTAATGCTAACCCTAACCCTAACCCTAACTCTTACCCTAACCCTAACCCCTAACCCTAACCCTAACTCTTACCCTTACCCTAACCATAACTTAGCCCTAACCCTAACCCTAATCCTAAACCTTACACTTACCCTAACTCTAATCGTAACATAATGCTACTCTAAACATAATCCTAACTCTTACCCTCACCCTAACCCTAACCCTCCCCCTTACCCTTATGCTAACCCTAACCCTAACCCTAACCCTTACCCTTACACTAACCCTAACCCTAAACCTAACCCTAACCCTAACCTAGTCCTAAACCTACACCTAACCCTAACCCTAACCCTAACCGTAACCCCTAACCCTAACCCTAACCTTAACCCTACACCTAACCCTTACACTTACCCTAACTCTAACGGTAACATAATGCTAACCCTAACCCTAACCCTAACTCTTACACTCACCCTAACCCTAACCCACCCCTTACCTTTATGCTAACCCTAACCCAAAACCTTACCCTAACCCTAACACTAACGCTAAGCCTAACCCTAACCCTAACCCTAACCCTAACCCTAACCCTTACCCTCACCCTAACCCTAACCCTAACACTTACCCTAACCCTAACCCTAACACTAATCCTTACCCTAACCCTTACCCTTTCCCTAAACCTAATCCTAAACATAACTTTTACACTTACCCTAACCCTAACCCAAACCCTCACCCCTACCCTTACCCTAACCCTAAACCTAACCCTAACTCCAACCATAACCCCTAACCGTAACCCTAACCCTAACCCTAACAATTACCCTAACCGTAACCCTAATCCTAACCCTAACCATAACCCTGACCCTTACCCTTACCCTAACCCTAACCCTAACCCTAAACCTAACCCTAACCCTAACCCTAACACTTACACTTACCCTAACCCTAACCCGAACCCGAACCCTAACCCTAACCCTTACCATTACCCTAACCATAACCATAACTTTAACCCTAACCCTAACCCTAAGCCTAACCCTTACCCTTTCCCTATCCCTATCCCTAATCCTAACCCTAACCCTAAACCTTATCTTTATGCTAACCCTAACCTTAAACCTAACCCTAACCATAACCTTAACCCTAACCCTAACCCTAACCCTGACACTTACCCTTACACTAAACCTAACCCTAAACCTAACCCTAAACCTAACCCATATCCTAACCCTAACCCTTACAATAACCCTTATCCTAACCCAAACTCTAATCCTAACGCTAACACTTGCACTTGCCCTAACTCTAAACCTAACCCTAACCCGAAACCTAACACTTACCCTTACCCTAAACCTAACCCTAACCCTAACCCTTAACCGAACCCTAACCCTAACCCCTAACCCTAAACCTAACCCGAACCCTAACTCTAACCCTTAACCTTACCCTAACCTAACCCTAACCCTAACCCTTACCCTAACCCTAACCCTAACCCTAACCCCTAACCCTAACCCTAACCTGAACCCTACACCTAACCTTTACACTTATCCTAACTCTAACCGTAACATAATGCTAACCCTAACCCTAACCCTAACTCTTACACTCAACCTAACCCTAACCCTTCCCCTTACCCTTATGCTAACCCTAACCCTAAACCTTACCCTAAACCTAACCCTAACCCTAAGCCTAACCGTAAGGAACCCTTACCCTTTCCCTAACCCTAACCCAAACCTTAACTCTAACCTTAAACCTAACCCTAACCCTAACCCTAACCCTTACACTTACCCTAAACCTAACCCTAACCCTACGCCTAACCCTACCCTTACCCTTACCCTAACCCTAACCCTAAACCTAACCCTAAACCTAACCCTAACCCTTCCCCTAACTTAACACTAACCCTAACACTTACCCTAAAACTAACACTAACCCTTAACCTAAACCTAACCCTAACCCTAACCTAAACATAACCCTAACCCTAGCCCTAACTCTAACACTTACCCTTACCCTAACCCTAAACCTAACCCTTACCCTAACCCTAACCCTAACCCTTACCCTAACACTAACCCTAACCCCTAACACTAACCCTAACCCTAACGCTCACCCTAACCCTAACCCTAACCCTAATCCTTAAGCTAACCCTAACCATAACCCTAAACCTTACCCTTACACTAACCCTAACCCTAACCTTAACCCTAACCCTAACCCTAACCCTTACCCTCACCCTAACCCTAACCCTAACACTTACCCTAACCCTAACCCTAACCCTAATCCTTACCCTAACCCTTACTCTTTCCCTAACCCTAATCCTAAACATAACTTTTACACTTACCCTAACCCTAACCTTAACCCTAACCCTCACCCTTACCCTTACCCTAACCCTAAACCTAACGCTAACTCAAACCCTAACCCCTAACCGTAACCCTAACCCTAACCCTAACAATTACCCTAACCCTAACCCTAATCCTAACCCTAAACCTACCCCTAACCCTTACCCTTACCCTAACTCTAACCCTAACCCTAAACCTAACCCTAAACCTAACCCTAACACTTACACTTACCCTAACCCTAACCCTAACCCGAACCCTAACCCTAACTCTTACCATTATCATTACCCTAACCATAACCATAACTTTAACCCTAACCCTAACCCTAACCCTAAGCCTAACCCTTACCCTTTCCCTATCCCTATCCCTAATCCTAACCCTAACCCTAAACCTTACCTTTATGCTAACCCTAACCTTAAACCTAACCCTAACCATAAACTTAACCCTAACCCTAACCCTAACCCTGACACTTACCTTACACTAAACCTAACCCTAAACCTAACCCTAAACCTAACCCTTATCCTAACCCTAACCCTTACAATAATCCTTATCCTAACCCTAACTCTAATCCTAACGCTAACACTTGCACTTCCCTTAACTCTAACCCTAAACCTAACACTTACCCTTACCCTACACCTAACTCTAACCCTAAACCTTAACCGAACCCTAACCCTAACCCCTAACCCTAAACCTAATCCGAACCCTAACTCTAACCCTTAACCTTACCCTAACCTAACCCTAACCCTAACCCTTACCCTAACCCTAACCCTAACCCTAACCCCTAACCCTAACCTGAACCCTACACCTAACCCTTACACTTATCCTAACTCTAACGGTAACATAACGCTAACCCTAACCCTAACCCTAACTCTTACACTCACCCTAACCCTAACCCTTCCCCTTACCCTTATGCTAACCCTAACCCTAAACCTTACCCTAAACCTAACCCTAAACCTAAGCCTAACCGTAACCCTTACCCTTTCCCTAACCCTAACCCAAACCCTAACTCTAAACTTAAACCTAACCCTAACCCTAACCCTAACCCTTACACTTACCCTAAACCTAAACCTAACCCTACGCCTAAACCTACCCTTACCCTTACCCTAACCCTAACCCTAAACCTAACCCTAAACCTAACCCTAACCCTTCCCCTAACTTAACACTAACCCTAACACTTACCCTAAACCTAACCCTAACCCTTAACCTAAACCTAACCCTAACCCTAACCCTAAACATAACCCTAACCCTAACCCTAACTCTAACACTTACCCTTACCCTAACCCTAATCCTAACCCTTACCCTAACCCTAACCCTAACCCTTACCCTAACACTAACCCTAACCCCTAACACTAACCCTAACCCTAACGCTCACCCTAACCCTAACCCTAACCCTAATCCTTAAGCTAACCCTAACCATAACCCTAAACCTTACCCTTACACTAACCCTAACCCTAACCTTAACCCTAACCCTAACCCTAACCCTAACCCTTACCCTCACCCTAACCCTAACCCTAACACTTACCCTAACCCTAACCCTAACCCTAATCCTTACCCTAACCCTTACTCTTTCCCTAACCCTAATCCTAAATATAACTTTTACACTTACCCTAACCCTAACCCTAACCTTCACCCTTACCCTTACCCTAACCCTAAACCTAACGCTAACTCAAACCCTAACCCCTAACCGTAACCCTAACCCTAACCCTAACAATTACCCTAACCCTAACCCTAATCCTAACCCTAACCCTTACCCTTACCCTAACCCTAACCCTAACCCTAAACCTAACCCTAACCCTAACCCTAACACTTACACTTACCCTAACCCTAACCCTAACCCGAACCCTAACCCTAACCCTTACCATTACCCTAACCATAACCATAACTTTAACCCTAACCCTAACCCTAAGCCTAACCCTTACCCTTTCCCTATCCCTATCCCTAATCCTAACCCTAACCCTAAACCTTACCTTTACGCTAACCCTAACCTTAAACCTAACCCTAACCATAACCTTAACCCTAACCCTAACCCTAACCCTGACACTTACCCTTACACTAAACCTAACCCTAAACCTAACCCTAAACCTAACCCTTATCCTAACAATAACCCTTACAATAACCCTTATCCTAACCCTAACTCTAATCCTAACGCTAACACTT
>JANJXV010000591.1:497500-505000 GCA_024803745.1 Megascapheus bottae | reverse complement strand
ACTTACCCTAACCCTAACCCTAAACCTAATCCTAACCCTAAAACTAACCCTAACCCTTATCCTTACCCTAACCCTAACCCTAACCCTACACCTAATCCTCACCCTTACCCTTACCCTATCGTAACCCTAAACCTAACCCTAACCCTAACCCTAACACTTACCCTCAACTTAACACTAATCCTAACCATAACGCTAACACTTACACTTACCCTAAACCTAACCCTAACCCTAACCCTAAACCTAACACGAACCCTATCCCTAAACCTAACCCCTAACCCTAACCCTAACACTAACCCTAACCCTAACCCTAACCCTAACCCTAAGCCTACCCCTAACCCTTACCCTAACCCTTATCCTAACCCTAACTCTAACCCTAACGCTAACACTTACCCTTGCCCTAACTCTAACCCTAACCCTAACCCTAAACCTAACCCTAACACTAACCCTAACCCTTTCCCTTACCCTAACCCTAACCCTAACCCTAAACCTAACATTTACCCTTACACTAAACCTAACCCTAACCCTAACCCTAACTCTTACACTCACCCTAACCCTAACCCTTCCCCTTACCCTTATGCTAACCCTAACCCTAAACCTTACCCTAAACCTAACCCTAAACCTAAGCCTAACCGTAACCCTTACCCTTTCCCTAACCCTAACCCAAACCCTAACTCTAAACTTAAACCTAACCCTAACCCTAACCCTAACCCTTACACTTACCCTAAACCTAAACCTAACCCTACGCCTAAACCTACCCTTACCCTTACCCTAACCCTAACCCTAAACCTAACCCTAAACCTAACCCTAACCCTTCCCCTAACTTAACACTAACCCTAACACTTACCCTAAACCTAACCCTAACCCTTAACCTAAACCTAACCCTAACCCTAACCCTAAACATAACCCTAACCCTAACCCTAACTCTAACACTTACCCTTACCCTAACCCTAATCCTAACCCTTACCCTAACCCTAACCCTAACCCTTACCCTAACACTAACCCTAACCCCTAACACTAACCCTAACCCTAACGCTCACCCTAACCCTAACCCTAACCCTAATCCTTAAGCTAACCCTAACCATAACCCTAAACCTTACCCTTACACTTACCCTAACCCTAACCTTAACCCTAACCCTAACCCTAACCCTAACCCTTACCCTCACCCTAACCCTAACCCTAACACTTACCCTAACCCTAACCCTAACCCTAATCCTTACCCTAACCCTTACTCTTTCCCTAACCCTAATCCTAAATATAACTTTTACACTTACCCTAACCCTAACCCTAACCTTCACCCTTACCCTTACCCTAACCCTAAACCTAACGCTAACTCAAACCCTAACACCTAACCTTAACCCTAACCCTAACCCTAACAATTACCCTAACCCTAACCCTAATCCTAACCCTAACCCTAACCCTTACCCTTACCCTAACCCTAACACTAACCCTAAACCTAACCCTAACCCTAACCCTAACACTTACACTTACCCTAACCCTAACCCTAACCCGAACCCTAACCCTAACCCTTACCATTACCCTAACCATAACCATAACTTTAACCCTAACCCTAACCCTAAGCCTAACCCTTACCCTTTCCCTATCCCTATCCCTAATCCTAACCCTAACCCTAAACCTTACCTTTACGCTAACCCTAACCTTAAACCTAACCCTAACCATAACCTTAACCCTAACCCTAACCCTAACCCTGACACTTACCCTTACACTAAACCTAACCCTAAACCTAACCCTAAACCTAACCCTTATCCTAACAATAACCCTTACAATAACCCTTATCCTAACCCTAACTCTAATCCTAACGCTAACACTTGCACTTGCCCTAACTCTAACCCTAACCCTAACCCGAAACCTAACACTTACCCTTACTCTAAACCTAACCCTAACTCTAACCCTTAACCGAACCCTAACCCTAACCCCTAACCCTAAACCTAACCCGAACCCTAACTCTAACCCTTAACCTTACCCTAACCTAACCCTAACCCTAACCCTTACCCTAACCCTAACCCTAACCCTAACCCCTAACCCTAACCCTAACCTGAACCCTACACCTAACCCTTACACTTATCCTAACTCTAACCGTAACATAATGCTAACCCTAACCCTAACCCTAACTCTTAAACTCACCCTAACCCTAACCCTTCCCCTTACCCTTATGCTAACCCTAACCCTAAACCTTACCCTAAACCTAACCCTAACCCTAAGCCTAACCGTAAGGAACCCTTACCCTTTCCCTAACCCTAACCCAAACCCTAACTCTAACCTTAAACCTAACCCTAACCCTAAACCTAACCCTTACACTTACCCTAAACCTAACCCTAACCCTACGCCTAACCCTATCCTTACCCTTACCCTAACCCTAAACCTAACCCTAACCCTAACCCTAACCCTAACCCTAACTCTAACACTAACCCCAAACTTAAACCTAAACCTAAAAATAACCCTTACCCTTCCCCTTACCCTAACCCTAAACCTAACCCTAACCCTAACCCTAACCCTAACCCTAACCCTAACCCTTACCCTTACCCTAACCCTAACCCTAACCCTAACACTTACCCTAACCCTAACTCTAACTCTAACCCTAATCCTAACCCTAACCCTAACCCTTACCCTTACCCTAACCCTAACCCTAACCCTACACCTAATCCTCACCCTTACCCTTACCCTATCGTAACCCTAAACCTAACCCTAACACTTACCCTCAACTTAACACTAATCCTAACCATAACGCTAACACTTACACTTACCCTAAACCTAACCCTAACCCTTACACTAACCCTAACCCTAACCCTAACACCTAACCCTAACCCTAACCATTACCCTTACCCTAAGACTAACCCTAAACTGAAGCCCAACACTAAACCTATCCATAACCCTTACCCTTACACTCCCATAACCCTAACCCTAACCCCTAACCCTAACCCTAAGACTAACCCTAACCCTTACCCTTACCCTAACCCTAACCCTAACCCTTACACTAACCCTAACCCTAACCCTAACACCTAACCTTAACCCTAACCCTTACCCTTACCCTAACACTAACCCTAAACTTAAGCCCAACACTAAACCTATCCATAACCCTTACCCTTACCCTCCCATAACCCTAACCCTAACCCTAACCCTAACCTTAACCCTAACCCTAACCCTTACCCTTTCCCTAACCCAAACCTAACCCTAACCCTTACCCTTATCCTAACCCTAACCCTAAACTTAACCCTATCCCTAACCCTAACCCTACCCCTAACCCTTACCCTTACCCTAACCCTAACCCTAACCCTAAACCTAAACCTAACTCTAAAACTAATCCTTACCCTTACCCAAACCCTAAACCTAACCCTAACCCTAACCCTAACCCTTGCCTTTACAGTAACCCTAACAATAACCCTAAGCCTCACCCTAACCCTAACCCTAATCCTTACCCTAACCCTAACCCTAACTCTAACCCCTAACCCTAACCTTAACCCTAACACCTCACCATAACCCTAATCCTAACCATAACCCTTACCCTTACCCTAAACCTAACCCTACTTAATGCTAACCTTAAATCTAACTGTAAACCTAACCCTAACCCTAACCCCTAACCCTAACACTAACCCTTACCCTTACCCTAACCCGAACCCTAAACTTTACCCTAACCCTAACCCTAACCCTTACCCACACCCTAACCCTAACCCTAAACCTAACCCTAACCCTAACCCTAAACCTAACCCTAAGCCTTAACGTAACCCTAACCCTAACCCTTAGCCTTACCCTAACCCTAACCCTAACCTTAATGCTAACACTAACCCTAAGCCTAAGCCTAACCCTAACTCTAACCCTAACCCTAACCCATATCCTAACCCGAACCCTAACCCTAACCCGTACCCTAACCCTTACAATTTCCTTAACCCTAACCGTAACTCTAACCCTAACCCCAAACTTAAACCTAAACCTAACCATAACCCTTACCCTTACCCTTACCCTAACCCTAACCCTAAACCTAACCATAACCCTAACCCTAATCCTAACCCTCACACTTACCCTTAACCTAACCCTAACCCTAAACCTAATCCTAACCCTAACCCTAACCCCTAACACTAACCCTAACAGTAACCCTAACCCTAACCCTTACCCTTTCCCTAACCCAAACCTAACCCTAACCCTTACCCTTATCCTAACACTAACCCTAACCCTAAACTTAACCCTATCCCTAACCCTAACCCTACCCCTAACCCTTACACTTACCCTAACCCTAACCCTAAAAATAAACCTAACTCTAAACCTAATCCTTACCCTTACCCAAATCCTAACCGTAACCCTAACCCTAACACTAAACCTTGCCCTTACCCTAACCCTAACAATAACCCTAAGCCTCACCCTAACCCTAACCCTAACCCTAATCCTTACCCTAACCCTAACCCTAACTCTAACACCTAACCCTAACCCTAACCCTAACCGTAACCCCTAACCCTAACCCTAAACTTAACCCTACACCTAACCCTTACACTTACCCTAACTCTAACCGTAACATAATGCTAACACTAACCCTAACCCTAACTCTTACACTCACCCTAACCCTAACCCTCCCTCATACCCTTATTCTAACCCTAACCCTAAACCTTACCCTAACCCTAACCCTAAACCTAAGCCTAACCCTAACCCTTACCCTTTCCCTAACCGAAACCCAAACCCTAACCCTAACCTTAAACCTAACCCTAACCCTAACCCTTACACTTACCCTAATCCTAACCCTAACCCTACGCCTAACACTCACCCTTACCCTTACCCTAACCCTAACCCTTCCACTTAACTTAACACTAACCCTAACACTTACCCTACCTAACACTAACACTAACCCTTAACCTAACCCTAACCCTAATCCTAAACCTAACCCCTAAACATAACCCGAACCCTAACCCTAAGTCTAACACTTACCCTTACCCTAACCCTAACCCTAACCCTTACCCTAACCCTAACCCTAACCCTTTCCCTAACACTAACCCTAACCCCTAACACTAACCCTAACCCTAACGCTCACCCTAACCCTAACCCTAACCCTGATCCTTAACCTAACCCTAACCCTAACCCTAAACCTTACCCTTACACTAACCCTAACCCTAACCTTAACCCCAATCCTAACGCTAACCTTAACCCAAACCCTAAACCTACCCATAACCCTTACCATTACCCTCCCCTAACCCCAACCCTAACCCTAACCCTAACCCTAAGCCTAACCCTTACCCTAACACTTACCCTAACCCTAACCCTAAACCTAATCCTAACCCTAAAACTAACCCTAACCCTTATCCTTACCCTAACCCTAACCCTAACCCTACACCTAATCCTCACCCTTACCCTTACCCTATCGTAACCCTAAACCTAACCCTAACCCTAACCCTAACACTTACCCTCAACTTAACACTAATCCTAACCATAACGCTAACACTTACACTTACCCTAAACCTAACCCTAACCCTAACCCTAAACCTAACACGAACCCTATCCCTAAACCTAACCCCTAACCCTAACCCTAACACTAACCCTAACCCTAACCCTAACCCTAACCCTAAGCCTACCCCTAACCCTTACCCTAACCCTTATCCTAACCCTAACTCTAACCCTAACGCTAACACTTACCCTTGCCCTAACTCTAACCCTAACCCTAACCCTAAACCTAACCCTAACACTAACCCTAACCCTTTCCCTTACCCTAACCCTAACCCTAACCCTAAACCTAACATTTACCCTTACACTAAACCTAACCCTAACCCTAACCCTTAACCTAACCCTAACCCTAACCCCTAACCCTAAACCCAACCCTAACCTTAACTCTAACCCTTAACCTTACCCTAACCTAACCCTCACCCTAACAATTACCCTAACCCTAACCCTAACCCCTAACCCTAACCCTAACCCTAATGCTCACCCTAACCCTAACCCTAACCCTAACCCTTAACCTAACCCTAACCCTAACACTTAGCCTTACCCTAACACTAACCCTAACCCTACCTCTCACCATAACCCTAATCCTAACCATAACCCTTACCCTTACCCTAACCCTAACCCTACCTTAATGCTAACCTTCAATCTAAGTCTAAACCTAACCCCAACCCTAAACCTAATCCTAACCCTAACACTTACCCTAACCCTAATCCTAACCCTAACCCTGACCCTTACCCTTACCCTAACCCTAACCCTAACCGTTACCCTAACCCTAACCCTAACACTAACCCTTTCCCTAACCCTAACCCTTACACTAACCCTAACCCTAACCCTAACCCTAACCCTAAGCCTTAACGTAACCCTAACCCTAACCCTTAGCCTTACCCTAACCCTAACCCTAACCTTAATGCTAACACTAACCCTAAACCTAAGCCTAACCCTAACTCTAACCCTAACCCTAATCCATATCCTAACCCGAACCCTTAACCTAACCCGTACCCTAACCCTTATAATTTCCTTAACCCTAACCCTAACTCTAACACTAACCCCAACCTTAACCCTAAACCTAACCATAACCCTTACCCTTACCCTTACCCTAACCCAAACCCTAAACCTAACCATAACCCTAACCCTAACCCTAACCCTCACACTTACCCTTACCCTAACCCTAACCCTAATCCTAAACCTAACCCCTAAACATAACGCTAACCCTAACCCTAACTCTAACACTAACCCTTAAACTAACGCTAACCCTAACCCTAACCCTAAACCTAAAGATAAGCCTAACACTAACCCTAACCCTCACACTTACCCTTAACCTAACCCTAACCCTAAACCTAATCCTAACTCTAACCCTAATCCCTAACACTAACCCTAACAGTAACCCTAAACCTAACCCTTACCCTTTCCCTAACCCAAACCTAACCCTAACCCTTACCCTTATCCTAACCCTAACCCTAACCCTAAACTTAACCCTATCCCTAACCCTAACCCTACCCCTAATCCTTACCTTTACCCTAACCCTAACCCTAAAAATAAACCTAACTCTAAACCTAATCCTTACCCTTACCCAAACCCTAACCGTAACCCTAACCCTAACCCTAAACCTTGCCCTTACCCTAACCCTAACAATAACCCTAAGCCTCACCCTAACCCTAACCCTAACCCTAATCCTTACCCTAACCCTAACCCTAACTCTAACCCCTAACCCTAACCCTAACCCTAACCGTAACCCCTAACCCTAACCCTAAACTTAACCCTACACCTAACCCTTACACTTACCCTAACTCTAACCGTAACATAATGCTAACCCTAACCCTAACCCTAACTCTTACACTCACCCTAACCCTAACCCTGCCCCTTACCCTTATGCTAACCCTAACCCTAAACCTTACCCTAACCCTAACCCTAAGCCTAAGCCTAACCCTAACCCTTACCCTTTCCCTAACCCTAACCCAAACCCTAACCCTAACCTTAAACCTAACCGTAAACCTAACCCTTACACTTACCCTAACCCTAAGCCTAACCCTACGCCTAACCCTCACCCTTACCCTTACCCTAACC
>JANJXV010000591.1:442500-495000 GCA_024803745.1 Megascapheus bottae | reverse complement strand
CCCTCATACCCTTATTCTAACCCTAACCCTAAACCTTACCCTAACCCTAACCCTAAACCTAAGCCTAACCCTAACCCTTACCCTTTCCCTAACCGAAACCCAAACCCTAACCCTAACCTTAAACCTAACCCTAACCCTAACCCTTACACTTACCCTAATCCTAACCCTAACCCTACGCCTAACACTCACCCTTACCCTTACCCTAACCCTAACCCTAAACCTAACCCTAACCCTTCCACTTAACTTAACACTAACCCTAACACTTACCCTACCTAACACTAACACTAACCCTTAACCTAACCCTAACCCTAATCCTAAACCTAACCCCTAAACATAACCCGAACCCTAACCCTAAGTCTAACACTTACCCTTACCCTAACCCTAACCCTAACCCTTACCCTAACCCTAACCCTAACCCTTTCCCTAACACTAACCCTAACCCCTAACACTAACCCTAACCCTAACGCTCACCCTAACCCTAACCCTAACCCTGATCCTTAACCTAACCCTAACCCTAACCCTAAACCTTACCCTTACACTAACCCTAACCCTAACCTTAACCCCAATCCTAACGCTAACCTTAACCCAAACCCTAAACCTACCCATAACCCTTACCATTACCCTCCCCTAACCCCAACCCTAACCCTAAACCTAACCCTAAGCCTAACCCTTACCCTAACACTTACCCTAACCCTAACCCTAAACCTAATCCTAACCCTAAAACTAACCCTAACCCTTATCCTTACCCTAACCCTAACCCTAACCCTACACCTAATCCTCACCCTTACCCTTACCCTATCGTAACCCTAAACCTAACCCTAACCCTAACCCTAACACTTACCCTCAACTTAACACTAATCCTAACCATAACGCTAACACTTACACTTACCCTAAACCTAACCCTAACCCTAACCCTAAACCTAACACGAACCCTATCCCTAAACCTAACCCCTAACCCTAACCCTAACACTAACCCTAACCCTAACCCTAACCCTAACCCTAAGCCTACCCCTAACCCTTACCCTAACCCTTATCCTAACCCTAACTCTAACCCTAACGCTAACACTTACCCTTGCCCTAACTCTAACCCTAACCCTAACCCTAAACCTAACCCTAACACTAACCCTAACCCTTTCCCTTACCCTAACCCTAACCCTAACCCTAAACCTAACATTTACCCTTACACTAAACCTAACCCTAACCCTAACCCTTAACCTAACCCTAACCCTAACCCCTAACCCTAAACCCAACCCTAACCTTAACTCTAACCCTTAACCTTACCCTAACCTAACCCTCACCCTAACAATTACCCTAACCCTAACCCTAACCCCTAACCCTAACCCTAACCCTAATGCTCACCCTAACCCTAACCCTAACCCTAACCCTTAACCTAACCCTAACCCTAACACTTAGCCTTACCCTAACACTAACCCTAACCCTACCTCTCACCATAACCCTAATCCTAACCATAACCCTTACCCTTACCCTAACCCTAACCCTACCTTAATGCTAACCTTCAATCTAAGTCTAAACCTAACCCCAACCCTAAACCTAATCCTAACCCTAACACTTACCCTAACCCTAATCCTAACCCTAACCCTGACCCTTACCCTTACCCTAACCCTAACCCTAACCGTTACCCTAACCCTAACCCTAACACTAACCCTTTCCCTAACCCTAACCCTTACACTAACCCTAACCCTAACCCTAACCCTAACCCTAAGCCTTAACGTAACCCTAACCCTAACCCTTAGCCTTACCCTAACCCTAACCCTAACCTTAATGCTAACACTAACCCTAAACCTAAGCCTAACCCTAACTCTAACCCTAACCCTAATCCATATCCTAACCCGAACCCTTAACCTAACCCGTACCCTAACCCTTATAATTTCCTTAACCCTAACCCTAACTCTAACACTAACCCCAACCTTAACCCTAAACCTAACCATAACCCTTACCCTTACCCTTACCCTAACCCAAACCCTAAACCTAACCATAACCCTAACCCTAACCCTAACCCTCACACTTACCCTTACCCTAACCCTAACCCTAATCCTAAACCTAACCCCTAAACATAACGCTAACCCTAACCCTAACTCTAACACTAACCCTTAAACTAACGCTAACCCTAACCCTAACCCTAAACCTAAAGATAAGCCTAACACTAACCCTAACCCTCACACTTACCCTTAACCTAACCCTAACCCTAAACCTAATCCTAACTCTAACCCTAATCCCTAACACTAACCCTAACAGTAACCCTAAACCTAACCCTTACCCTTTCCCTAACCCAAACCTAACCCTAACCCTTACCCTTATCCTAACCCTAACCCTAACCCTAAACTTAACCCTATCCCTAACCCTAACCCTACCCCTAATCCTTACCTTTACCCTAACCCTAACCCTAAAAATAAACCTAACTCTAAACCTAATCCTTACCCTTACCCAAACCCTAACCGTAACCCTAACCCTAACCCTAAACCTTGCCCTTACCCTAACCCTAACAATAACCCTAAGCCTCACCCTAACCCTAACCCTAACCCTAATCCTTACCCTAACCCTAACCCTAACTCTAACCCCTAACCCTAACCCTAACCCTAACCGTAACCCCTAACCCTAACCCTAAACTTAACCCTACACCTAACCCTTACACTTACCCTAACTCTAACCGTAACATAATGCTAACCCTAACCCTAACCCTAACTCTTACACTCACCCTAACCCTAACCCTGCCCCTTACCCTTATGCTAACCCTAACCCTAAACCTTACCCTAACCCTAACCCTAAGCCTAAGCCTAACCCTAACCCTTACCCTTTCCCTAACCCTAACCCAAACCCTAACCCTAACCTTAAACCTAACCGTAAACCTAACCCTTACACTTACCCTAACCCTAAGCCTAACCCTACGCCTAACCCTCACCCTTACCCTTACCCTAACCCTAACCCTAAACCTAACCCTAAACCTAACCCTAACCCTTCCCCTTAACTTAACACTAACCCTAACACTTACCCTAAACCTAACACTAACCCTAACCGTTAACCTAACCCTAACCCTAATCCTAAACCTAACCCCTAAATAAAACTCTAACCCTAACCCTAACTCTAACACTTACCCTTACCCTAACCCTAACCCTAACCCTTACCAGAACCCTAACCCTAACCCTTACCCTAACACTAACCCTAACCCCTAACACTAACCCTAACCCTAACGCTCACCCTAACCCTAACCCTAACCCTAATCCTTAACCTAACCCTAACCCTAAACCTTACCCTTACACTAACCCTAACCCTAACCTTAACCACAACCCTAACGCTAACCTTAACCCGAACCCTAAACCTTCCCATTACCCTTACCATTACCCTCTCCTAACCCCAACCCTAACCCTAACCCTAACCCTAAGACTAACCCTTACCCTAACACTTACCCTAACCCTAACCCTAACTCTAACCCTAATCCTAACCCTAACCCTAACCCTAACCCTTACCCTTACCCTAACCCTAACCCTAACCCTACACCTAATCCTCACCCTTACCCTTACCCTATCGTAACCCTAAACCTAACCCTAACACTTACCCTCAACTTAACACTAATCCTAACCATAACGCTAACACTTACACTTACCCTAAACCTAACCCTAACCCTTACACTAACCCTAACCCTAACCCTAACACCTAACCCTAACCCTAACCATTACCCTTACCCTAAGACTAACCCTAAACTGAAGCCCAACACTAAACCTATCCATAACCCTTACCCTTACACTCCCATAACCCTAACCCTAACCCCTAACCCTAACCCTAACACTAACCCTAATCCTTACCCTTACCCTAACCCTAACCCTAACCCTTACACTAACCCTAACCCTAACCCTAACACCTAACCTTAACCCTAACCCTTACCCTTACCCTAACACTAACCCTAAACTTAAGCCCAACACTAAACCTATCCATAACCCTTACCCTTACGCTCCCATAACCCTAACCCTAACCCTAACCCTAACCTTAACCCTAACCCTAACCCTTACCATTTCCCTAACCCAAACCTAACCCTAACCCTTACCCTTATCCTAACCCTAACCCTAAACTTAACCCTATCCCTAACCCTAACCCTACCCCTAACCCTTACCCTTACCCTAACCCTAACCCTAACCCTAAACCTAAACCTAACTCTAAAACTAATCCTTACCCTTACCCAAACCCTAAACCTAACCCTAACCCTAACCCTAACCCTTGCCTTTACAGTAACCCTAACAATAACCCTAAGCCTCACCCTAACCCTAACCCTAATCCTTACCCTAACCCTAACCCTAACTCTAACCCCTAACCCTAACCTTAACCCTAACACCTCACCATAACCCTAATCCTAACCATAACCCTTACCCTTACCCTAAACCTAACCCTACTTAATGCTAACCTTAAATCTAACTGTAAACCTAACCCTAACCCTAACCCCTAACCCTAACACTAACCCTTACCCTTACCCTAACCCGAACCCTAAACTTTACCCTAACCCTAACCCTAACCCTTACCCACACCCTAACCCTAACCCTAAACCTAACCCTAACCCTAACCCTAAACCTAACCCTAAGCCTTAACGTAACCCTAACCCTAACCCTTAGCCTTACCCTAACCCTAACCCTAACCTTAATGCTAACACTAACCCTAAGCCTAAGCCTAACCCTAACTCTAACCCTAACCCTAACCCATATCCTAACCCGAACCCTAACCCTAACCCGTACCCTAACCCTTACAATTTCCTTAACCCTAACCGTAACTCTAACCCTAACCCCAAACTTAAACCTAAACCTAACCATAACCCTTACCCTTACCCTTACCCTAACCCTAACCCTAAACCTAACCATAACCCTAACCCTAATCCTAACCCTCACACTTACCCTTAACCTAACCCTAACCCTAAACCTAATCCTAACCCTAACCCTAACCCCTAACACTAACCCTAACAGTAACCCTAACCCTAACCCTTACCCTTTCCCTAACCCAAACCTAACCCTAACCCTTACCCTTATCCTAACACTAACCCTAACCCTAAACTTAACCCTATCCCTAACCCTAACCCTACCCCTAACCCTTACACTTACCCTAACCCTAACCCTAAAAATAAACCTAACTCTAAACCTAATCCTTACCCTTACCCAAATCCTAACCGTAACCCTAACCCTAACACTAAACCTTGCCCTTACCCTAACCCTAACAATAACCCTAAGCCTCACCCTAACCCTAACCCTAATCCTTACCCTAACCCTAACCCTAACTCTAACACCTAACCCTAACCCTAACCCTAACCGTAACCCCTAACCCTAACCCTAAACTTAACCCTACACCTAACCCTTACACTTACCCTAACTCTAACCGTAACATAATGCTAACACTAACCCTAACCCTAACTCTTACACTCACCCTAACCCTAACCCTCCCTCATACCCTTATTCTAACCCTAACCCTAAACCTTACCCTAACCCTAACCCTAAACCTAAGCCTAACCCTAACCCTTACCCTTTCCCTAACCGAAACCCAAACCCTAACCCTAACCTTAAACCTAACCCTAACCCTAACCCTTACACTTACCCTAATCCTAACCCTAACCCTACGCCTAACACTCACCCTTACCCTTACCCTAACCCTAACCCTAAACCTAACCCTAACCCTTCCACTTAACTTAACACTAACCCTAACACTTACCCTACCTAACACTAACACTAACCCTTAACCTAACCCTAACCCTAATCCTAAACCTAACCCCTAAACATAACCCGAACCCTAACCCTAAGTCTAACACTTACCCTTACCCTAACCCTAACCCTAACCCTTACCCTAACCCTAACCCTAACCCTTTCCCTAACACTAACCCTAACCCCTAACACTAACCCTAACCCTAACGCTCACCCTAACCCTAACCCTAACCCTGATCCTTAACCTAACCCTAACCCTAACCCTAAACCTTACCCTTACACTAACCCTAACCCTAACCTTAACCCCAATCCTAACGCTAACCTTAACCCAAACCCTAAACCTACCCATAACCCTTACCATTACCCTCCCCTAACCCCAACCCTAACCCTAACCCTAACCCTAAGCCTAACCCTTACCCTAACACTTACCCTAACCCTAACCCTAAACCTAATCCTAACCCTAAAACTAACCCTAACCCTTATCCTTACCCTAACCCTAACCCTAACCCTACACCTAATCCTCACCCTTACCCTTACCCTATCGTAACCCTAAACCTAACCCTAACCCTAACCCTAACACTTACCCTCAACTTAACACTAATCCTAACCATAACGCTAACACTTACACTTACCCTAAACCTAACCCTAACCCTAACCCTAAACCTAACACGAACCCTATCCCTAAACCTAACCCCTAACCCTAACCCTAACACTAACCCTAACCCTAACCCTAACCCTAACCCTAAGCCTACCCCTAACCCTTACCCTAACCCTTATCCTAACCCTAACTCTAACCCTAACGCTAACACTTACCCTTGCCCTAACTCTAACCCTAACCCTAACCCTAAACCTAACCCTAACACTAACCCTAACCCTTTCCCTTACCCTAACCCTAACCCTAACCCTAAACCTAACATTTACCCTTACACTAAACCTAACCCTAACCCTAACCCTTAACCTAACCCTAACCCTAACCCCTAACCCTAAACCCAACCCTAACCTTAACTCTAACCCTTAACCTTACCCTAACCTAACCCTCACCCTAACAATTACCCTAACCCTAACCCTAACCCCTAACCCTAACCCTAACCCTAATGCTCACCCTAACCCTAACCCTAACCCTAACCCTTAACCTAACCCTAACCCTAACACTTAGCCTTACCCTAACACTAACCCTAACCCTACCTCTCACCATAACCCTAATCCTAACCATAACCCTTACCCTTACCCTAACCCTAACCCTACCTTAATGCTAACCTTCAATCTAAGTCTAAACCTAACCCCAACCCTAAACCTAATCCTAACCCTAACACTTACCCTAACCCTAATCCTAACCCTAACCCTGACCCTTACCCTTACCCTAACCCTAACCCTAACCGTTACCCTAACCCTAACCCTAACACTAACCCTTTCCCTAACCCTAACCCTTACACTAACCCTAACCCTAACCCTAACCCTAACCCTAAGCCTTAACGTAACCCTAACCCTAACCCTTAGCCTTACCCTAACCCTAACCCTAACCTTAATGCTAACACTAACCCTAAACCTAAGCCTAACCCTAACTCTAACCCTAACCCTAATCCATATCCTAACCCGAACCCTTAACCTAACCCGTACCCTAACCCTTATAATTTCCTTAACCCTAACCCTAACTCTAACACTAACCCCAACCTTAACCCTAAACCTAACCATAACCCTTACCCTTACCCTTACCCTAACCCAAACCCTAAACCTAACCATAACCCTAACCCTAACCCTAACCCTCACACTTACCCTTACCCTAACCCTAACCCTAATCCTAAACCTAACCCCTAAACATAACGCTAACCCTAACCCTAACTCTAACACTAACCCTTAACCTAACGCTAACCCTAACCCTCACCCTAAACCTAAAGATAAGCCTAACACTAACCCTAACCCTCACACTTACCCTTAACCTAACCCTAACCCTAAACCTAATCCTAACTCTAACCCTAATCCCTAACACTAACCCTAACAGTAACCCTAAACCTAACCCTTACCCTTTCCCTAACCCAAACCTAACCCTAACCCTTACCCTTATCCTAACCCTAACCCTAACCCTAAACTTAACCCTATCCCTAACCCTAACCCTACCCCTAATCCTTACCTTTACCCTAACCCTAACCCTAAAAATAAACCTAACTCTAAACCTAATCCTTACCCTTACCCAAACCCTAACCGTAACCCTAACCCTAACCCTAAACCTTGCCCTTACCCTAACCCTAACAATAACCCTAAGCCTCACCCTAACCCTAACCCTAACCCTAATCCTTACCCTAACCCTAACCCTAACTCTAACCCCTAACCCTAACCCTAACCCTAACCGTAACCCCTAACCCTAACCCTAAACTTAACCCTACACCTAACCCTTACACTTACCCTAACTCTAACCGTAACATAATGCTAACCCTAACCCTAACCCTAATTCTTACACTCACCCTAACCCTAACCCTGCCCCTTACCCTTATGCTAACCCTAACCCTAAACCTTACCCTAACCCTAACCCTAAGCCTAAGCCTAACCCTAACCCTTACCCTTTCCCTAACCCTAACCCAAACCCTAACCCTAACCTTAAACCTAACCGTAAACCTAACCCTTACACTTACCCTAACCCTAAGCCTAACCCTACGCCTAACCCTCACCCTTACCCTTACCCTAACCCTAACCCTAAACCTAACCCTAAACCTAACCCTAACCCTTCCCCTTAACTTAACACTAACCCTAACACTTACCCTAAACCTAACACTAACCCTAACCGTTAACCTAACCCTAACACTAATCCTAAACCTAACCCCTAAATAAAACTCTAACCCTAACCCTAACTCTAACACTTACCCTTACCCTAACCCTAACCCTAACCCTTACCAGAACCCTAACCCTAACCCTTACCCTAACACTAACCCTAACCCCTAACACTAACCCTAACCCTAACGCTCACCCTAACCCTAACCCTAACCCTAATCCTTAACCTAACCCTAACCCTAAACCTTACCCTTACACTAACCCTAACCCTAACCTTAACCACAACCCTAACGCTAACCTTAACCCGAACCCTAAACCTTCCCATTACCCTTACCATTACCCTCTCCTAACCCCAACCCTAACCCTAACCCTAACCCTAAGACTAACCCTTACCCTAACACTTACCCTAACCCTAACCCTAACTCTAACCCTAATCCTAACCCTAACCCTAACCCTAACCCTTACCCTTACCCTAACCCTAACCCTAACCCTACACCTAATCCTCACTCTTACCCTTACCCTATCGTAACCCTAAACCTAACCCTAACACTTACCCTCAACTTAACACTAATCCTAACCATAACGCTAACACTTACACTTACCCTAAACCTAACCCTAACCCTTACACTAACCCTAACCCTAACCCTAACACCTAACCCTAACCCTAACCATTACCCTTACCCTAAGACTAACCCTAAACTGAAGCCCAACACTAAACCTATCCATAACCCTTACCCTTACACTCCCATAACCCTAACCCTAACCCCTAACCCTAACCCTAACACTAACCCTAATCCTTTCCCTTACCCTAACCCTAACCCTAACCCTTACACTAACCCTAACCCTAACCCTAACACCTAACCTTAACCCTAACCCTTACCCTTACCCTAACACTAACCCTAAACTTAAGCCCAACACTAAACCTATCCATAACCCTTACCCTTACGCTCCCATAACCCTAACCCTAACCCTAACCCTAACCTTAACCCTAACCCTAACCCTTACCATTTCCCTAACCCAAACCTAACCCTAACCCTTACCCTTATCCTAACCCTAACCCTAAACTTAACCCTATCCCTAACCCTAACCCTACCCCTAACCCTTACCCTTACCCTAACCCTAACCCTAACCCTAAACCTAAACCTAACTCTAAAACTAATCCTTACCCTTACCCAAACCCTAAACCTAACCCTAACCCTAACCCTAACCCTTGCCTTTACAGTAACCCTAACAATAACCCTAAGCCTCACCCTAACCCTAACCCTAACCCTAATCCTTACCCTAACCCTAACCCTAACTCTAACCCCTAACCCTAACCTTAACCCTAACACCTCACCATAACCCTAATCCTAACCATAACCCTTACCCTTACCCTAAACCTAACCCTACTTAATGCTAACCTTAAATCTAACTGTAAACCTAACCCTAACCCTAACCCCTAACCCTAACACTAACCCTTACCCTTACCCTAACCCGAACCCTAAACTTTACCCTAACCCTAACCCTAACCCTTACCCACACCCTAACCCTAACCCTAAACCTAACCCTAACCCTAACCCTAAACCTAACCCTAAGCCTTAACGTAACCCTAACCCTAACCCTTAGCCTTACCCTAACCCTAACCCTAACCTTAATGCTAACACTAACCCTAAACCTAAGCCTAACCCTAACTCTAACCCTAACCCTAATCCATATCCTAACCCGAACCCTAACCCTAACCCGTACCCTAACCCTTACAATTTCCTTAACCCTAACCGTAACTCTAACCCTAACCCCAAACTTAAACCTAAACCTAACCATAACCCTTACCCTTACCCTTACCCTAACCCTAACCCTAAACCTAACCATAACCCTAACCCTAATCCTAACCCTCACACTTACCCTTAACCTAACCCTAACCCTAAACCTAATCCTAACCCTAACCCTAACCCCTAACACTAACCCTAACAGTAACCCTAACCCTAACCCTTACCCTTTCCCTAACCCAAACCTAACCCTAACCCTTACCCTTATCCTAACCCTAACCCTAACCCTAAACTTAACCCTATCCCTAACCCTAACCCTACCCCTAACCCTTACACTTACCCTAACCCTAACCCTAAAAATAAACCTAACTCTAAACCTAATCCTTACCCTTACCCAAATCCTAACCGTAACCCTAACCCTAACACTAAACCTTGCCCTTACCCTAACCCTAACAATAACCCTAAGCCTCACCCTAACCCTAACCCTAACCCTAATCCTTACCCTAACCCTAACCCTAACTCTAACCCCTAACCCTAACCCTAACCCTAACCGTAACCCCTAACCCTAACCCTAAACTTAACCCTACACCTAACCCTTACACTTACCCTAACTCTAACCGTAACATAATGCTAACACTAACCCTAACCCTAACTCTTACACTCACCCTAACCCTAACCCTCCCTCATACCCTTATTCTAACCCTAACCCTAAACCTTACCCTAACCCTAACCCTAAACCTAAGCCTAACCCTAACCCTTACCCTTTCCCTAACCGAAACCCAAACCCTAACCCTAACCTTAAACCTAACCCTAACCCTAACCCTTACACTTACCCTAATCCTAACCCTAACCCTACGCCTAACACTCACCCTTACCCTTACCCTAACCCTAACCCTAAACCTAACCCTAACCCTTCCACTTAACTTAACACTAACCCTAACACTTACCCTACCTAACACTAACACTAACCCTTAACCTAACCCTAACCCTAATCCTAAACCTAACCCCTAAACATAACCCGAACCCTAACCCTAAGTCTAACACTTACCCTTACCCTAACCCTAACCCTAACCCTTACCCTAACCCTAACCCTAACCCTTTCCCTAACACTAACCCTAACCCCTAACACTAACCCTAACCCTAACGCTCACCCTAACCCTAACCCTAACCCTGATCCTTAACCTAACCCTAACCCTAACCCTAAACCTTACCCTTACACTAACCCTAACCCTAACCTTAACCCCAATCCTAACGCTAACCTTAACCCAAACCCTAAACCTACCCATAACCCTTACCATTACCCTCCCCTAACCCCAACCCTAACCCTAACCCTAACCCTAAGCCTAACCCTTACCCTAACACTTACCCTAACCCTAACCCTAAACCTAATCCTAACCCTAAAACTAACCCTAACCCTTATCCTTACCCTAACCCTAACCCTAACCCTACACCTAATCCTCACCCTTACCCTTACCCTATCGTAACCCTAAACCTAACCCTAACCCTAACCCTAACACTTACCCTCAACTTAACACTAATCCTAACCATAACGCTAACACTTACACTTACCCTAAACCTAACCCTAACCCTAACCCTAAACCTAACACGAACCCTATCCCTAAACCTAACCCCTAACCCTAACCCTAACACTAACCCTAACCCTAACCCTAACCCTAACCCTAAGCCTACCCCTAACCCTTACCCTAACCCTTATCCTAACCCTAACTCTAACCCTAACGCTAACACTTACCCTTGCCCTAACTCTAACCCTAACCCTAACCCTAAACCTAACCCTAACACTAACCCTAACCCTTTCCCTTACCCTAACCCTAACCCTAACCCTAAACCTAACATTTACCCTTACACTAAACCTAACCCTAACCCTAACCCTTAACCTAACCCTAACCCTAACCCCTAACCCTAAACCCAACCCTAACCTTAACTCTAACCCTTAACCTTACCCTAACCTAACCCTAACCCTAACAATTACCCTAACCCTAACCCTAACCCCTAACCCTAACCCTAACCCTAATGCTCACCCTAACCCTAACCCTAACCCTAACCCTTAACCTAACCCTAACCCTAACACTTAGCCTTACCCTAACACTAACCCTAACCCTACCTCTCACCATAACCCTAATCCTAACCATAACCCTTACCCTTACCCTAACCCTAACCCTACCTTAATGCTAACCTTAAATCTAAGTCTAAACCTAACCCCAACCCTAAACCTAATCCTAACCCTAACACTTACCCTAACCCTAATCCTAACCCTAACCCTGACCCTTACCCTTACCCTAACCCTAACCCTAACCGTTACCCTAACCCTAACCCTAACACTAACCCTTTCCCTAACCCTAACCCTTACACTAACCCTAACCCTAACCCTAACCCTAACCCTAAGCCTTAACGTAACCCTAACCCTAACCCTTAGCCTTACCCTAACCCTAACCCTAACCTTAATGCTAACACTAACCCTAAACCTAAGCCTAACCCTAACTCTAACCCTAACCCTAATCCATATCCTAACCCGAACCCTAAACCTAACCCGTACCCTAACCCTTATAATTTCCTTAACCCTAACCCTAACTCTAACACTAACCCCAACCTTAACCCTAAACCTAACCATAACCCTTACCCTTACCCTTACCCTAACCCAAACCCTAAACCTAACCATAACCCTAACCCTAACCCTAACCCTCACACTTACCCTTACCCTAACCCTAACCCTAATCCTAAACCTAACCCCTAAACATAACGCTAACCCTAACCCTAACTCTAACACTAACCCTTAACCTAACGCTAACCCTAACCCTCACCCTAAACCTAAAGATAAGCCTAACACTAACCCTAACCCTCACACTTACCCTTAACCTAACCCTAACCCTAAACCTAATCCTAACTCTAACCCTAATCCCTAACACTAACCCTAACAGTAACCCTAAACCTAACCCTTACCCTTTCCCTAACCCAAACCTAACCCTAACCCTTACCCTTATCCTAACCCTAACCCTAACCCTAAACTTAACCCTATCCCTAACCCTAACCCTACCCCTAATCCTTACCTTTACCCTAACCCTAACCCTAAAAATAAACCTAACTCTAAACCTAATCCTTACCCTTACCCAAACCCTAACCGTAACCCTAACCCTAACCCTAAACCTTGCCCTTACCCTAACCCTAACAATAACCCTAAGCCTCACCCTAACCCTAACCCTAACCCTAATCCTTACCCTAACCCTAACCCTAACTCTAACCCCTAACCCTAACCCTAACCCTAACCGTAACCCCTAACCCTAACCCTAAACTTAACCCTACACCTAACCCTTACACTTACCCTAACTCTAACCGTAACATAATGCTAACACTAACCCTAACCCTAACTCTTACACTCACCCTAACCCTAACCCTGCCCCTTACCCTTATGCTAACCCTAACCCTAAACCTTACCCTAACCCTAACCCTAAGCCTAAGCCTAACCCTAACCCTTACCCTTTCCCTAACCCTAACCCAAACCCTTACCCTAACCTTAAACCTAACCGTAAACCTAACCCTTACACTTACCCTAACCCTAAGCCTAACCCTACGCCTAACCCTCACCCTTACCCTTACCCTAACCCTAACCCTAAACCTAACCCTAAACCTAACCCTAACCCTTCCCCTTAACTTAACACTAACCCTAACACTTACCCTAAACCTAACACTAACCCTAACCGTTAACCTAACCCTAACCCTAATCCTAAACCTAACCCCTAAATAAAACCCTAACCCTAACCCTAACTCTAACACTTACCCTTACCCTAACCCTAACCCTAACCCTTACCAGAACCCTAACCCTAACCCTTACCCTAACACTAACCCTAACCCCTAACACTAACCCTAACCCTAACGCTCACCCTAACCCTAACCCTAACCCTAATCCTTAACCTAACCCTAACCCTAAACCTTACCCTTACACTAACCCTAACCCTAACCTTAACCACAACCCTAACGCTAACCTTAACCCGAACCCTAAACCTTCCCATTACCCTTACCATTACCCTCTCCTAACCCCAACCCTAACCCTAACCCTAACCCTAAGACTAACCCTTACCCTAACACTTACCCTAACCCTAACCCTAACTCTAACCCTAACCCTAACCTTAACCCTAACCCTAACCCTTACCCTTTCCCTAACACAAACCTAACCCTAACCCTTACCCTTATCCTAACCCTAACCCTAAACTTAACCCTATCCCTAACCCTAACCCTACCCCTACCCCTAACCCTTACCCTTACCCTAACCCTAACCCTAACCCTAAACCTAAACCTAACTCTAAAACTAATCCTTACCCTTACCCAAACCCTAAACCTAACCCTAACCCTAACCCTAATCCTTACCCTAACCCTAACCCTAACTCTAACCCCTAACCCTAACCCTAACCCTAACCGTAACCCCTAACCCTAACCCTAAACTTAACCCTACACCTAACCCTTACACTAACCCTAACCCTAACCCCTAACCCTAACACTAACCCTTACCCTTACCCTAACCCGAACCCTAACCTTTACCCTAACCCTAACCCTAACCCTTACCCACACCCTAACCCTAACCCTAAACCTAACCCTACACTAACCCTAACTCTAACCCTAACCCTAACCCTTACTCTAGCCCTAACCCTAACCTTAATGCTAACCCTAAACCTAACCCTAACTCTTACCCTAACCCTAACCCTAACCCTTACCCTTAACCTAACCCTAACCCTAACCTTAATGCTAACTGTAACCCTAACCCTAAGGCTTACCCTAACTCTAAACCTAACCCTAATCCATATCCTAACCAGAACCCTAACCCTTACCCGTACTCTAACCCTTAAAATTTCCTTAACACTCATCCTTACCCTAACCCTAACATTAACCAAAACCGTAAAATTAAACCTAACGCTTACACTTACCCTAACCCTAACCCTAAACCTAATCCTAACCCTCACCCATACCCTCATCCTAACCCTAACTCTAGCCCTTACCCTTACTCTAAACCTAACCCTAAACCTAACTCTAACCCTAACTCTAACCCTAACGCTAACCCTAATCCTAACCCTAACATTAACCCTAACCCTTACCCATACCCTAACCCTAACCCTAACCCTTACCCTTACCCTTACCCTAACTCGAACCCTAAACCAAACGCTAACCCTAACCCTAAACCTTACCCTTATCCTAACCCTAACCCTAACACTTACCCTAACCCTAATCCTAACCGTAACCCCTAACCCTAACCCTAACACTTACCGTAACCCTAACCCTAACCCTAACACTTACCCTAACCCTAATCCTAACCCTAACCCTTACCCTTATCCTAAACCTAACCCTAACCCTAACCCTTACCCTAACCCCTAACCCTAACCCTAACCCTTACACTTACCCTAAGCCTAAACCTAACCTTAATGCTAACCCTAACCCTAACCCTAACTCTTACCCTAACCCTAACCCTTAACCCTAACCCTAACTCTTACCCTTATCCTAACCATAACTTTAGCCCTAACCCTAACATAATCCTAACCCTAACCCTTACCCTTACCCTAAACCTAGTCCTAAACCTAAACGTAACCCTAACCCTAACCCTAACCGTAACCCCTAACCCTAACCCTAACCTTAACCCTACACCTAACCCTTACACTTATCCTAACTCTAACCGTAACATAATGCTACCCTAACCATAATCCTAACTCTTACACTCACCCTAACCCTAACCCTCCCCCTTACCCTTATGCTAATCCTAACCCTAACCCTTACCCTTACACTAACCCTAACCCTAACCCTAACCCTAACCTAGTCCTAAACCTAAACCTAACCCTAACCCTAACCCTAACCGTAACCCCTAACCCTAACCCTAAACTTAACCCTACACCTAACCCTTACACTAACCCTAACTCTAACCGTAACATAATGCTAACCCTAACCCTAACCCTAACTCTTACACTCACCCTAACCCTATCCCTCCCCCTTACCCTTATGCTAACCCTAACCCTAAACCTTACCCTAACCCTAACCCTAAACCTTACCCTAACCCTAACACTAACGCTAAGCCTAACCCTAACCCTAACCCTTACCCTCACCCTAACCCTAACCCTAACACTTACCCTAACCCTAACCCTAACCCTAATCCTTACCCTAACCCTTACCCTTTCCCTAACCCTAATCCTAAACATAACTTTTACACTTACCCTAACCCTAACCCAAACCCTAACCCTAACCCTAACCCTAACCCTAACAATTACCCTAACCCTAACCCTAATCCTAACCTTAACCCTAACCCTAACCCTTACCCTTACCCTAACCCTAACCCTAACCATAAACCTAACCCTAACCCTAACCCTAACACTTACACTTACCCTAACCCTAATCCTAACCCCAACCCTAACCCTAGCCCTCACCATTACCCTAACCATAACTTTAACCCTAACCCTAACCCTAAGCCTAACCCTTACCCTTTCCCTATCCCTATCCCTAATCCTAACGCTAACCCTAAACCTTACCTTTACGCTAACCCTAACCTTAAACCTAACCCTAACCATAACCTTAACCCTAACCCTAACCCTAACCCTGACACTTACCCTTACACTAAACCTAACCCTAAACCTAACCTTAAACCTAACCCTTATCCTAACCCTAACCCTTATCCTAACCCTAACTCTAATCCTAACGCTAACACTTGCACTTGCCCTAACTCTAACCCTAACCCTAACCCTAAACCTAACACTTACCCTTACCCTAAACCTAACCCTAACCCTAACCCTTAACCGAACCCTAACCCTAACCCCTAACCCTAAACCTAACCCGAACCCTAACTCTAACCCTTAACCTTACCCTAACCTAACCCTAACCCTAACCCTTACCCTAACCCTAACCCTAACCCTAACCCCTAACCCTAACCCTAACCTGAACCCTACACCTAACCCTTACACTTATCCTAACACTAACCGTAACATAATGCTAACCCTAACCCTAACCCTAACTCTTACACTCACCCTAACCCTAACCCTTCCCCTTACCCTTATGCTATCCCTAACCCTAAACCTTACCCTAAACCTAACCCTAACCCTTAGCCTAACCCTAACCCTTACCCTTTCCCTAACCCTAACCCAAACCCTAACTCTAACCTTCAACCTAACCCTAACCCTAACCCTAACCCTTACACTTACCCTAAACCTAACCCTAACCCTACGCCTAACCCTACCCTTACCCTTACCCTAACCCTAACACTAAACCTAACTCTAAACCTAACCCTAACCCTTCCCCTAACTTAACACTAACCCTAACACTTACCCTAAACCTAACACTAACCCTTAACCTAAACCTAACCCTAACCCTAACCCTAAACATAACCCCTAAACATAACCCTAAACCTAACCCTAACTCTAACACTTACCCTTACCCTAACCCTAACCCTAACCCTTACCCTAATCCTAACCCTAACCCTAACCCTTACCCTAACACTAACCCTAACCCCTAACACTAACCCTAACCCTAACGCTCACCCTAACCCTAACCCTAACCCTAATCCTTAAGCTAACCCTAACCATAACCCTAAACCTTACCCTTACACTAACCCTAACCCTAACCTTAACCCTAACCCTAACCCTAACCCTAACCCTTACCCTCACCCTAACCCTAACACTTACCCTAACCCTAACCCTAACCCTAATCCTTACCCTAACCCTTACTCTTTCCCTAACCCTAATCCTAAACATAACTTTTACACTTACCCTAACCCTAACCCTAACCCTCACCCTTACCCTTACCCTAACCCTAAACCTAACGCTAACTCAAACCCTAACCCCTAACCGTAACCCTAACCCTAACCCTAACAATAACCTAACCCTAACCCTAATCCTAACCCTAACCCTAACCCTAACCCTTACCCTTACCCTAACCCTAACCCTAAGCCTAAACCTAACCCTAACCCTAACCCTTACCCTTACCCTAACCCTAACCCTAAACCTAAACCTAAACCTAACCCTAACCCTAACACTTACACTTACCCTAAACCTAACCCAAACCCGAACCCTAACCCTAACCCTTACCGTTACCCTAACCATAACCATAACTTTAACCCTAAACCTAACCCTAAGCCTAACCTTTACCCTTTCCCTATACCTATCCCTAATCCTAAGCCTTACCCTAAACCTTACCCTTACGCGAAACCTAAACTTAAACCTAACACTAACCATAACCTTAACCCTAACCCTAACCCTAACCCTGACACTTACCCTTACACTAAACCTAACCCTAAACCTAACCCTAACCCTAACCCTTATCCTAACCCTAACCCTTACCCTAACCCTTATCCTAACCCTAACTCTAACCCTAACGCTAACACTTACCCTTGCCCTAACTCTAACCCTAACCCTAACCCTAAACCTAACCCTAACACTAACCCTAACCTTTTCCCTTACCCTAACACTAACCCTAACCCTAAACCTAACATTTACCCTTACACTAAACCTAACCCTAACCCTAACCCTTAACCTAACCCTAACCCTAACCCCTAACCCTAAACCCAACCCTAACCCTAACTCTAACCCTTAACCTTACCCTAACCTAACCCTAACCCTAACCCTTACCCTAACCCTAACCCTAACCCTAAACCCTAACCCTAACCCTAACCCTAATGCTCACCCTAACCCTAACCCTAACCCTTAACCTAACCCTAACCCTAACACTTAGCCTTACCCTAACACTAACCCTAACCCTAACTCTCACCATAACCATAATCCTAACCATAACACTTACCCTTACCCTAACCCTAACCCTACCTTAATGTTAACCTTAAATCTAACTCTAAACCTAACCCCCACCCTAAACCTAATCCTAACCCTAACACTTACCCTAACCCTAACCCTAACCGTTACCCTAACCCTAAACCTAACACTAAACCTTACCCTAACCCTAACCCTAACCCTTACACTAACCCTAACCCTAACCATAACCCAAAGCCTTAACGTAACCCTAACCCTAACCCTTAGCCTTATCCTAACCCTAACCCTAACCTTAATGCTAACACTAACCCTAAACCTAAGCCTAACCCTAACTCTAACCCTAAACCTAATCCATATCCTAACCCGAACCCTAAACCTAAACCGTACCCTAACCCTTACAATTTCCTTAACCCTAACCCTAACTCTAACCCTAACCCCATCCTTAACCGTAAACCTAAACATAACCCTTACCCTTACCCTTACCCTAACCCTAACCCTAAACCTAACCATAACCCTAACCCTAACCCTAACCCTCACACTTACCCTTAACCTAACCCTAACCCTAAACCTAATCCTAACCCTAACCCTAATCCCTAACACTAACCCTAACAGTAACCCTAACCATAACCCTTACCCTTTCCCTAACCCAAACCTAACCCTAACCCTTACCCTTATCCTAACCCTAACCCTAACCCTAAATTTAACCCTATCCCTAACCCTAACCCTACCCCTAACCCTTACCCTTACCCTAACCCTAACCCTAAAAATAAACCTAACTCTAAAGCTAACCCTTACCCGTACCTAAACCCTAACCGTAACCCTAACCCTAACCCTAAATCTTGCCCTTTCCCTAACGCTAACAATAACCCTAAGCCTCACCCTCACCCTAACCCTAACCCTAATCCTTACCCTAACCCTAAACCTAACTCTAACCCCTAACCCTAACCATAACCCTAACCGTAACCCCTAACCCTAACCCTAAACTTAACCCTACACCTAACCCTTACACTTACCCTAACTCTAACCGTAACATAATGCTAACCCTAACCCTAACCCTAACTCTTACACTCACCCTAACCCTAACCCTCCCCCCTACCCTTATGCTAACCCTAACCCTAAACCTTACCCTTACCCTAACCCTAACCCTAACCCTAAGCCTAAACCTAACCCTCACCCTTTCCCCAACCCTAACCCTAACCCTAACCCTACGCCTAACCCTCACCCTTACCCTTACCCTAACCCTAACCCTAAACCTAAATCTAAAACTAACCCTAACCCTTCCCCTTAACTTAAAACTAACCCTAACACTTACCCTAAACCTAACACTAACCCTAACCCTTAACCTAACCCTAACCCTAATCCTAAACCTAACCCCTAAACATAACCCTAACCCTAACCCTAACTCTAACACTTACCCTAACCCTAACCCTTACCCTTACCCTAACCCTAACCCTAACCCTTTCCCTAACACTAACCCTAACCCCTAACACTAACCCTAACCCTAACGCTCACCCTAACCCTAACCCTAACCCTAATCCTTAACCTAACCCTAACCCTAACCCTAAACCTTACCCTTACACTAACCCTAACCCTAACCTTAACCCCAACCCTAACGATAACCTTAACCCGAACCCTAAACCTACCCAAAACCCTTACCATTACCCTCCGGTAACCCCAACCCTAACCCTAACCCTAACCCTAAACCTATCCCTTACCCTAACACTTACCCTAACCCTAACCCTAACCCTAACCCTAATCCTAACCCTAACCCTAACCCTAACCCTTACCCTTACCCTAACCCTAACCCTAACCCTACACCTAATCCTCACCCTTACCCTTACCCTATCGTAACCCTAAACCTAACCCTAATCCTAACCCTAACACTTACCCTCAACTTAACACTAACACTAACCCTAACTCTAACACTTACCCTAACCCTAACCCTAACCCTAACCCTAACCCTGACACTTACCCTTACACTAAACCTAACCCTAAACCTAACCCTAACCCTAACCCTTATCCTAACCCTAACCCTTACCCTAACCCTTATCCTAACCCTAACTCTAATCCTAACGCTAACACTTACCCTTGCCCTAACTCTAACCCTAACCCTAACCCTAAACCTAACACTAACACTAACCCTAACCCTTTCCCTTACCCTAACACTAATCCTAACCCTAAACCTAACATTTACCCTTACACTAAACCTAACCCTAACCCTAACCCTTAACCTAACCCTAACCCTAACCCCCAACCCTAAACCCAACCCTAACCCTAACTCTAACCCTTAACCTTACCCTAACCTAACCCTAACCGTAACCCTTACCCTAACCCTAAACCTAACACTAAACCTTACCCTAACCCTAACCCTAACCCTTACACTAACCCTAACCCTAACCCTAACCCAAAGCCTTAACGTAACCCTAACCCTAACCCTTAGCCTTACCCTAACCCTAACCCTAACCTTAATGCTAACACTAACCCTAAACCTAAGCCTAACCCTAACTCTAACCCTAACCCTAATCCATATCCTAACCCGAACCCTAAACCTAATCCGTACCCTAACCCTTACAATTTCCTTAACCCTAACCCTAACTCTAACCCTAACCCCATCCTTAACTGTAAACCTAAACCTAAACCTTACCCTTACCCTTACCCTTACCCTTACCCTAACCCTAACCCTAAACCTAACCATAACCCTAACCCTAACCCTAACCCTCACACTTACCCTTAACCTAACCCTAACCCTAAACCTAATCCTAACCCTAACCCTTACCCCTAACACTAAACCTAACAGTAACCCTAACCATAACCCTTACCCTTTCCCTAACCCAAACCTAACCCTAACCCTTACCCTTATCCTAACCCTAACCCTAACCCTAAACTTAACCCTATCCCTAACCCTAACCCTACCCCTAACCCTTACCCTTACCCTAACCCTAACCCTAAAAATAAACCTAACTCTAAACCTAACCCTTACCCTTACCCAAACCCTAACCGTAACCCTAAACCTAACCCTAAATCTTGTCCTTACCCTAACCCTAACAATAACCCTAAGCCTCACCCTCACCCTAACCCTAACCCTAATCCTTACCCTAACCCTAACCCTAACTCTAACCCCTAACCCTAACCCTAACCCTAACCGTAACCCCTAACCCTAACCCTAAACTTAACCCTACACCTAACCCTTACACTTACCCTTACTCTAACCGTAACATAATGCTAACCCTAACCCTAACCCTAACTCTTACACTCACCCTAACCCTAACCCTCCCCCTTACCCTTATGCTAACCCTAACCCTAAACCTTACCCTAACCCTAACCCTAACCCTAAGCCTAAACCTAACCCTCACCCTTTCCCTAACCCTAACCCAAACCCTAACCCTAACCTTAAACCTAACCCTAACCCTAACCCTAACCCTTACACTTACCCTAACCCTAACCCTAACCCTACGCCTAACCCTCACCCTTACCCTTACCCTAACCCTAACCCTAAACCTAACCCTAAAACTAACCCTAACCCTTCCCCTTAACTTAACACTAACCCTAACACTTACCCTAAACCTAACACTAACCCTAACCCTTAACCTAACACTAACCCTAATCCTAAACCTAACGCCTAAACATAACCCTAACCCTAACCCTAACTCTAACACTTACCCTAACCCTAACCCTAACCCTTACCCTAACCCTAACCCTAACCCTTTCCCTAACACTAACCCTAACCCCTAACACTAACCCTAACCCTAACGCTCACCCTAACCCTAACCCTAACCCTAATCCTTAACCTAACCCTAACCCTAACCCTAAACCTTACCCTTACACTAACCCTAACCCTAACCTTAACCCCAACCCTAACGCTAACCTTAACCCGAACCCTAAACCTACCCAAAACCCTTACCATTACCCTCCGCTAACCCCAACCCTAACCCTAACCCTAACCCTAAACCTATCCCTTACCTAACACTTACCCTAACCCTAACCCTAACCCTAACCCTAATCCTAACCCTAACCCTAACCCTAACCCTTACCCTTACCCTAACCCTAACCCTAACCCTAACCCTACACCTAATCCTCACCCTTACCCTTACCCTATCGTAACCCTAAACCTAACCCTAACCCTAACCCTAACACTTACCCTCAACTTAACACTAATACTAACCATAACGCTAACACTTACACTTACCCTAAAGCTAAACCTAACCCTAACCCTAAACATAACACGAACAATAACCCTAAACCTAACCCCTAACCCTAACCCTAACACTAACCCTAACCCCTAACCCTTTCCCTAACTCTAACCCTAACCCTTACACTAACCCTAACCCTAACCCTAACACCTAACCCTAACCCTAACCCTTACCCTTACCCTAACACTAACCCTAACCTTAAGCCCAACACTAAACCTATCCATAACCCATACCCTTACCCTCCCATAACCCTAACCCTAACCCTAACCCTAAACCTAACCTTAACCCTAACCCTAACCCTTACCCTTTCCCTAACCCAAACCTAACCCTAACCCTTACCCTTATCCTAACCCTAACCCTAACCCTAAACTTAACCCTATCCCTAACCCTAACCCTACCCCTACCCCTTACCCTTACCGTAACCCTAACCCTAACCCTAACCCTAAACCTAAACCTAACTCTAAACGTAATCCTTACCCTTACCCAAACCCTAACCCTAACCCTAACCCTAACCCTAACCCTTGCCTTTACAGTAACCCTAACAATAACACTAAGCCTCACCCTAACCCTAACCCTAACCCTAATCCTTACCCTAACCCTAACCCTAACTCTAACCCCTAACCCTAACCTTAACCCTAACCCCTCACCATAACCCTAATCCTAACCATAACCCTTACCCTTACCCTAAACCTAACCCTACTTAATGCTAACCTTAAATCTAACTGTAAACCTAACCCTAACCATAACCCTTAACCCTAACCCTAAACCTTACCCTTACCCTAACCTGAACCCTAACCTTTACCCTAACCCTAACCCTAACCCTTACCCACACCCTAACCCTAACACTAAACCTAACCCTACACTAAACCTAACCCTAACCCTAACCCTAACCCTTACCCTAGCCCTAACCCTAACCTTAATGCTAACCCTAAACCTAACCCTAACTCTTACCCTAACCCTAACCCTAACCCTTAACCTAACCCTAACCCTAACCTTAATGCTAACTGTAGCCCTAACCCTAAGGCTTACCCTAACTCTAACCCTAACCCTAATCCATATCCTAACCAGAACCCTAACCCTTACCCGTATCCTAACCCTTAAAATTTCCTTAACACTCATCCTTACTCTAACCCTAACATTAACCCTAACCCTAAAACTAAACCTAAGGCTTACACTTACCCTAACCCTCACCCTAATCCTAACCCTCACCCTTACCCTCATCCTAACCCTAACTCTAGCCCTTACGCTTAACCTAACCTTAACCCTAAACCTAACTCTAACCCTAACTCTAACCCTAACGCTAACCCTAAACCTAACCCTAACATTAACCCTAACCCTTACCCATACCCTAACCCTAACCCTATCTCTTACCCTTACCCTTACCCTAACTCTAACCCTAAACCTAACGCTAACCCTAACCCTAAACCTTACCCTTATCCTAACCCTAAAACTTACCCTAACCCTAATCCTAACCCTAACCCCTAACCCTAACCCTAACCCTAACCCTAACACTTACCCTAACCTAACCCTAACCCTAACACTAACCCTAACACTTACGCTAACCCTAAACCTAACCCTAACCCTTACCCTTACCCTAAAACTAACCCTAAACCTAACCCTTACCCTAACCCCTAACCCTAACCCTAACCTTTACACTTACCCTAAGCCTAACCCTAACCTTAATGCTAACCCTAACCCTAACCCTAACTCTTACCCTAACCCTAACCCCTAACCCTAACCCTAACTCTTACCCTTACCCTAACCATAACTTTAACCCTAACCCTAACCCTAATCCTAACCCTAACCCTTACCCTTACCCTAAATCTAGTCCTAAACCTAAACGTAAACCTAACCCTCACCCTAACCGTAACCCCTAACCCTAACCCTAACCTTAACCCTACACCTAACCCTTACACTTACCCTAACTCTAACCATAACATAATGCTACCCTAACCATAATCCTAACTCTTACACTCACCCTAAACCTAACCCTCCCCCTTACCCTTATGCTAACCCTAACCCTAACCCTTACCCTTACACTAACCCTAACCCTAACCTTAACCCCAACCCTAACCCTAACCTTAACCCGAACCCTAAACCTACCCATAACCCTTACCCTTACCCTCCCCTAACCCCAACCCTAACCCTAACCCTAACCCTAAGCCTAACCCTTACCCTAACACTTACCCTAACCCTAACCCTAACCCTAACCTTAACCCTAACCCTAACCCTTACCTTACCCTAACCCTAACCCTAACCCTACACCTAATCCTCACCCTTACCCTTACCCTACCATAACCCTAAACCTAACCTTAACCCTAACCCTAACATTTACCCTTAACTTAACACTAATCCTAACCATAACGCTACCACTTACACTTACCCTAAACCTAACCCTAACCCTAACCCTTAACGTAACACTAACCCTAACCCTAAATCTAACCCCTAACCCTAACCCTAACCCTAACCCTAACCCCTAACCCTATCCCTCACCCTAACCCTTACCCTAACCCTAACACTAACACTAACCCTTAAGCTAACCCTAACACTAACCCTTACACTAACCCTAACCCTAACCCTAACCCCTAACCCTAACCATAACCCTAATGCTCA
This sequence comes from Megascapheus bottae, assembly GCA_024803745.1. Taxonomy (NCBI): domain Eukaryota; kingdom Metazoa; phylum Chordata; class Mammalia; order Rodentia; family Geomyidae; genus Megascapheus; species Megascapheus bottae. The sequence goes on along the minus strand of JANJXV010000591.1, from coordinate 469,258 downwards.
CCCTAACCCTAACCCTAACCCTAACCCTTATCCTAACCCTGACCCTAACCCTTACCCTTACACTAACACTAACTCTAACCTTAAGCCCAACACTAAACCTATCCATAACCCTTACCCTTACCCTCCCATAAACCTAACCCTAACCCTAACCCTAACCCTAACCTTAACCCTAACCCTTACCCTTACCCTAACTCTAACCCAAACCCTACTCTAAAACTAACCCTAACCCTAACCCTACCCCTTAACCTTACCCTAACCCTAACCCTAACCCCATACCTAACCCTAACAGTAACCCTAATCCTTACCCTTACCCTAACCCCATACCTAACCCTAACCCTAACCGTAATCCTTACCCTTACCGTAACCCTAACCCTAACGCTAAACCTTAACCTTACCCTAAACCTAACCGTAACCATAACCCTAACCCCAAACCTAACCCTAACCCTAAACCTAACCCTACCCATTATCCTAAACCTAACCCTAACCCTAATCCTTACCGTAATCCTAACCATAACCCTAACCCTTAACCTAACCCTAACCCTAACCCTTACACTTACCCTAACCCTAACCCTAACCTTAACCCCAACCCTAAACCTATCCATAACCGTTACCGTTACCCTCCCATAACCCTAATCCTAACCCTAACAATAACCCTAAGCCTAAACCTTACCCTAACCCTAACCCTAACCCTAACCTTAACCCTAAACCTTAACCTTACCCTAACCCTAACCCTAACCATACTCTAAAACTAAACCTAACCCTAAACCTAACCCTTAACCTTACCCTAACCCTAAACCCATACCTAACCCTTACCCTAACCCTAATCCTTACTCTTACCCTAACACTAAACCTAACGCTAAACCTTAACATTACCCTAAACCTAACCGTAATCATAACCCTAACCCCAACCCTAACCCTAACCCTAAACCTAACCCTACCCATTACCCTAAACCTAACCCTAACCCTAATCCTTACCCTAACCCTAACCTTAACCTGACCCTTACCCTAACTCTTACACTTTCCCTTACCCTAACCCTAACCCTATCCCCAACCTTAACCCTAAACCTAACCATAACCCTTACCCTTACCATAAACCTAACCCTAACCCTAAACCTAACCCTAAACCTAACCCTAACCCTAACCCTCACTCTTACCCTTAACCTAACCCTAACCCTAAAAGTAATCCTAACCCTAACCCTAACCCCTAACACTAACCCTAACAATAACCCTAACCCTTATCCTTACCCTTTCCCTAACCCTAACCCAAACCTAACCCTAACCCTTACCCTTATCCTAACCCTAACCCTAAGCATAACCCTAAACTTAACCCTATCCCTAACTCTAACACTACCCCTAACCCTTACCCTTACCCTAACACTAAACCTAAACCTAAACCTAACTCTAAACCTAATCCTTACCCTTACCAAAACCCTAACCCTAACCCTAACCCTAACACTTGCCCTTACCCTAACCCTAACCCTAACCCTAAACCGTACCCTAACCCTAACCCTAACCCTAATCCTTACTCTAAACTTAACCCTACCCCTACCCCTAACCCTAACCCCTCAACATAACCCTAATCCTAACCATAACCCTTACCCTTACCCTAACCCTAACCCTACCTTAATGCTAACCTTAAATCTAACTCTAAACCTAACCCTAACCCTAACCCTAACCCTAACCCTAAGGTTAACACTAACCATAAAACTAACCCTAACGCTTACACTTACCCTAACCCTAACCCTAAACCTAACCCTAACCCTAACCCTAACCCTGACCCTTACCCTTACCCTAAACCTAACTCTAGCCCTTACGCTTAACCTAACCCTAACCCTAAACCTAACTCTAACCCTATCTCTAACCCTAACGCTAACCCTAACCCTACCCCTAACATTAACCCTAACCCTTACCCATACCCTAACCCTAAACCTAACCCTAACCCTTACCCTTACCCTAACCCTAACCCTAAACCTAACGCTAACCCTAAACCTTACCCTTACCCTAACCCTAACCCTAACCCTTACCCTTACCCTAACCCTAACCCTAAACCTAACGCTAACCCTAAACCTTACCCTTACCCTAACCCTAACCCTAACACTTACCCTAAACCTAACCCGAACCCCTAACCCTAACCCTAAACCTAACCCTAACCCTAACACTTACCCTTACGCTAACCCTAACTTTAACCCTAACCCTAACCCTAATCCTAACCCTAACCCTTACCCTTACCCTAAACCTAGTCCTAAACCTAAACATAACCCTAACCCTAACCCTAACCGTACCCCTAACCCTAACCCTAATCTTAACCCTAACCCTAACCCTTACACTTACCCTAACTCTAACCGTAACATAATGATAACCCTAACCCACACCCTATCTCTTACCCTCCCCCTAACCCTAACCCTCCCCCTTACCCTTTTGCTAACCCTAACCCTAATCCTTACCCTAACCCTAACCCTAACCCTAAGCCTTACCCTAACCCTAACCCTTTCCCTAACCCTAACCCTAACCCTACCACTACCCTTAATCCTAACACTAACCCTAACCCGTACCCTAACCCTAACCCTAACACTAATCCTTACCCTAACCCTAACCCTAACCCTAACCCCTAACCCTAACCCTAACCCTAACCCCTCACCATAACCCTAATCCTAACCATAACACTTACCCTTAACCTAACCCTAACCCTACCTTAATGCTAACCTTAAATCTAACTCTAAACCTAACACTAACCCTAACCCCTAACCCTAACCCTAACCCTTACCCTTAGCCTAACTCGAACCCTAACTTTTACCCTAACCCTAATCCTAACCCTTACCCACAACATAGCCCTAACCCTAAACCTAACCCTAACCGTAACCCTAACCCTAACCCTTACCCTAACCCTAACAATAACCTTAATGCTAACCCTAACCCTAACTCTTATCCTAACCCTAACCCTAACCCTTAGCCTTACCCTAACCCTAACCCTAACGTTAATGCTAAGACTAACCCTAAACCTAAGCCTTACCCTAACTCTAACCCTAACCCTAATCCATATCCTAACCCGAACCCTAATCCTAACCCGTACCCTAACCATTACAATTTCCTTAACCCTAACCCTAACCCAAACCCTAACCCCAACCTTAACCCTAAACCTAACCATAACCCTTACCCTTACCCTAACCCTAACCCTAAACCTAACCATATCCATAACCCTAACCCTAACCCTAACCCTTACCCTTTCCCTAACCCTAACCTAACCCTAACTCTTACCCTTATCCTAATCGTAACCCTAACCCTAAACTTAACCCTATCCCTAACCCTAACCCTACCCCTAACACTTACCCTTACCCTAACCCTAACCCTAAACCTAAACCTAAATCTATACCTAGTCCTTACCCTTATCCAAACCCTAAACCTAACCCTAACAGTAACCCTAACCCTAACCCTTGCCTTTACCCTAACACTAACAATAACGCTAAGCCTCACCCTAACACTAACCCTACCCTAATCCTTACACTAACCCTAACCCTAACTCTAACCCCTAACCCTAACCCTAACCCTAACCCCTCACCATAAACCTAATCCTAACCATAACCCTAACTCTTGCCTTTACCCTAACCCTAACAATAACCCTAAGCCTCACCCTAACCCTAACCCTAACCCTAACCCTTACCCTAACCCGAACCATAATCTTTACCCTAAACCTAACCCTAACCCTTACCCACACCCTAACCGTAAACCTAAACCTAACCCTATCACTAACCCTAACCCTAACCCTAACTCTTACCCTAACCCTAAACCTAACCCTAACCCTAACCCTAACCCTAACCCTTAACCTTACCGTAACCCTAACCCTAACCCTAAACCCTAACCCTAACCCTAACCCTAACCCTAAACCTTACCCTTACCCTAACCCTAACTCTATCCTTAATGCTAACCCTAAACCTAACCCTAACCCTTAACCTAACCCTAACCCTAACCCTAACCCTTACCCTTACCCTAACACTAACCCTAACCTTAAGCCCAACCCTAAACCTATCCATAACCCTTACCCTTACGCTCCCATAACCCTAACCCTAACCCTAACCCTAACCTTAACCCTGCCCCTTACCCTTACCCTAACCCTAACCATAACCCTACTCTAAAACTAACCCTAACCCTAACCCTAACCCTTAACCTTACCCTAACCCTAACCCTAAACCCATACCTAACCCTAAACGTAACCCTGATCCTTACCCTCACCCTAACCCCATACCTAACCCTAACCCTAAACCTAATCCTTACCCTTACAGTCACCCTAACCCTAACGCTAAAACTTAACCTTACCCTAAACCTAACCGTAACCATAACCCTAACCCCAAACCTAACCCTAACCCTAAACCTAACCCTACCCATTATCCTAAACCTAACCTTAACCCTAATCCTTACCCTAAACCTAACCCTAACCCTAACCCTTACCCTAACTCTTACACTTTCCCTTACCCTAACCCTAACCCCAACCTTAACCCTAAACCTAACCATAACCCTTACCCTTACCCTAACCCTAACCCTAAACCTAACCTTAACCCCAACCCTAACCCTAACACTCACTCTTACCCTTAAACTAACCCTAACCCTAAACTTAACCCTAACCCTAACCCCTGACACTAACCCTAACCCTAACCCTAACCCTAACCCTAAATTTATCCCTAAACCTAACCTTAACCCAAACCCTAAACCTAACCCTAACCCTAACACTAACCCTTACCCTAACCCTAACCCTAACCCTAAATCTAACACTTACCCTTGCCCTAACCCTAACCCTTACCCTAACCTTTAACCTAACCCGAACCCTAAGCCTAACCCTAACCCTAAACCTTACCCTGAACCTAACCCTAACCCTAACCTTACCCTAACCCTAACCGTAACCTTAACCCTTACCCTAACCTAACCCTAACCCTAAATCTAACCCCTAACCCTAAACCTTAACCTAACCCTAACCCTAACCCTAACCCTAACACTTACCCTTAACCTAACCCTAAACCTAACTATAACCCTAACCCTAACCCTGAACCTTACTCTAACCTAACCCTAACCCTTAGGCTAACACTAATCCTAACCCAAAATCTAACTTTAACCCTAACCCTAAACCTAACCCTAACACTTACCCTTACCCTAACCCTAACCCTAACCCTACGTCTAACCTTGACCCTAACCCTAACCCTAACCGTTGCCCTGACCTTAACCCTAACCCTAAACCTAACACTAACCCTAACCCTAACCCTAACCCTAACTCTTACCCTTACACTCCCCCTAACCCTAAACCTAACCCTAACCCTAACCCTAAACCTAACCCCTAACCCTAACCCTAACCCTAAACCTTACTCTTATCCTAACCCTAATCCTAACCTTAAAACTTACCCTTACCCTAATCCTAACCCTAACCCTTACCCTTACCCTAACCCTAACCCTAAACCTTACCCTTACCGTAACCCTAACCCTAACCCTAACCCTTACCCTTACCCTAACCATAACCATAACCTTAATGCTAAACGTAACCCTCACCGTAACCCTTACCCTAACCCTATCCCCAACCGAAATCCTTACCTTAAACCTAACACTAACCCTAACCCTTACCCTTTTCCTACCCTAACCCTAACCCTAACCCTTACTCTAAACCTAACTCTAAACCTAACCCTAACCCTAACCCTTACTCTAACCCCAACCCTAACCCTAACCCTAATTCTAACACTTACCCTTACCCTAACCCAAACCGTTATCCTAACCCTAACCCTAACCCTAACCCTAATTCTAACCTAACCCTAACCCTAACCCTTACTCTAACAGTAACGCTAACCCTTACTCTAACTCTAACCCTAAACTCAACCTTAACCGTAAACCTAAACCTAACCCTTACCCTTACACTATTCCTAACCCTAACCCGACCCCTAACCCTAACCCTTACCCTAACCCTAACCCTAAACCTTACCCTAATACTAACCCTAAACCTAACCCTAACCATAACCTTAACCCTAATCCTAACCCTAACCCTAAATTTATCCCTAAACCTAACCTTAACCCAAACCCTAAACCTAACCCTAACCCTAACACTAACCCTTACCCTAACCCTAAACCTTACCCTTTCCCTAACCCAAACCTAACCCTAACCCTTACCCTTATCCTAACCCTAACCCTAACCCTAAACTTAAACCTATCCCTAACCGTAACCCTCACCCTAACCCTAAACCTTACCCTTACCATAACCCTAACCCTAAACCTAACCCTAACATTAAACCTAACCCTTACCCTTACCCTAACGCTATCCCTAAACCTTACCATAATCGTTAACCTTACCCTAACCCTAACCCTAAACCTAACCCTAAACCTTACCCTTACCCTAACCCTAACCCTAATGCCTAACCCTAACCCTAACACTAACCCTTACTCTTACCCTAACCCTAAACCTAAACCTAACCCTAACTCAAACCCTAAACCTAATCCTAAACCTTACCCTTACCCTTACTCTAACCCTAAACCTAACCCTAAACCTAACCCTAACATTAAACCTAACCCTTACCCTTACCCTAACGCTATCCCTAAACCTTACCATAATCGTTAACCTTACCCTAACCCTAACCCTAAACCTAACCCTAAACCTTACCCTTACCCTAACCCTAACCCTAATGCCTAACCCTAACCCTAACACTAACCCTTACTCTTACCCTAACCCTAAACCTAAACCTAACCCTAACTCTAAACCCTAAACCTAACCCTAAACCTTACCCTTACCCTTACCCTAACCCTAACACTAACCTTAACCCCAACCCTAACCCTAACCCTTACACTTACCCTAAACCTAACCCTAAACCTAACCCTAACCCTTACCATAACCCTAACCCTAACCCTAACCCTAACCCTAACCCTAACACTAACCTTAACCCTTACTCTAACCTAACCCTAACCCTAAACCTAACCCCTAACCCTAACCCTTAACCTAACCCTAACCCTAACGCTAACACTAACACTTACCCTTAACCTAACCCTAAACCTAACTATAACTCTAACCCTAACCCTGAACCTTACTCTAACCTAACCCTAACCCTTAGGCTAACTCTAACCCTAACCCTAACCCTAACTTTAACCCTAACCCTAACCCTAACCCTTACCCTTACCCTAACCGTAACCCTAACCCTAACCCTAACATTAAAACTAACCCTAACCCTAACCGTTGCCCTGACCTTAACCCTAACCCTAAACATAACACTAACCCTATCCCTAACCCTAACCCTAACTCTTATCCTTACCCTACCCGTAACCCTAAACCTAACCCTAACCCTAACCCTAACCCCTAACCCTAATCCTAACCCTATCCCTTACACTTATCCTAACCCTAACCCTAACCTTAACACTTACCCTTACCCTAACCCTAACCCTAACCCTTACCCTTACCCTAACCGTAAAGCTAAACCTTACCCTTACCCTAACCCTAACCCTAAGCCTTACCCTTACCCTAACCCTAACCATAACCTTAATGCTAACCCTAACCCTAACTGTAACCCTTACCCTAATCCTAACCCCAACCGTAATCCTTACCTTAACCCTAATCCTAACCCTAACCCTTACCCTTTCCCTACCCTAACCCTAAACCTAACCTGTACCCTAACCCTAACCCTAACCATAATTCTTACCCTAACCCTAACCCTAACCCAAACACTTACCCTTACCCCAACCCTAACCCTACCCTTAATACTAACCTAACCCTAACCCTAACCCTTCCCCTTTCCCTAACCCTAAGCCATTCCCTAACGCTTACCGTTATTCTAACCGTAACCCTAACCCTAACCCTAAATTAACCCTATCCTTAACCCTAAACCTAAACTTAACCCTTATCCTTACCCTAACACTAACCCTAAACCTAAACCTAACCCTAAATCTAACGCTAACCCTAACCCTTCCCTTACCCTAACCCTAACCCTAACCTTAATGCTAACCCTCACCCTAACTCTTACCCTAACCCTAACCTAACCCTAATCCTTTCCCTAACCCTAACCCTACCCCTAACCCTTACACTTTCCCTAACCCTTACCCTAACCCTAATCCTTACCCTAATCCTAACCCTAACACTAAACCTTCCACTAACCCTAACCCTAACCCTAACCTTAATGCTAACCCTAACCCTAACCCTAACCCTTACCCTAACCCTAACCATAACCCTAACCTTAACCCTAACCCTAACACTAACTCTTACTCTTTCCCTATCCCTAACCCTAACCCTAACCCTAAACCTTACCCTTATGCTAACCCTAACCTTAACCCTAACCCTAACCATAAACTTAACCCTAACCCTAACCCTAATCCTAACACTTACCCTTACACTAACTCTAAACCTAAACCTAACCCTAACCCTAAACCTAACCCTTACCCTTACCTTAACACTAACCCTTACCCTAACCCTTACCCTAACCCTAAACCTAACCCTAACCCTAATGCCTAACCCTAACCCTAACACTAACCCTTACTCTTACCCTAACCCTAAACCTAAACCTAACCCTAACTCAAACCCTAAACCTAATCCTAAACCTTACCCTTACCCTTACTCTAACCCTAAACCTTACCCTAAACCTAACCCTAACATTAAACCTAACCCTTACCCTTACCCTAACGCTATCCCTAAACCTTACCATAATCGTTAACCTTACCCTAACCCTAACCCTAAACCTAACCCTAAACCTTACCCTTACCCTAACCCTAACCCTAATGCCTAACCCTAACCCTAACACTAACCCTTACTCTTACCCTAACCCTAAACCTAAACCTAACCCTAACTCTAAACCCTAAACCTAACCCTAAACCTTACCCTTACCCTTACCCTAACCCTAACACTAACCTTAACCCCAACCCTAACCCTAACCCTTACACTTACCCTAAACCTAACCCTAAACCTAACCCTAACCCTTACCATAACCCTAACCCTAACCCTAAACCTAACCCTAACCCTAACACTAACCTTAACCCTTACTCTAACCTAACCCTAACCCTAAACCTAACCCCTAACCCTAACCCTTAACCTAACCCTAACCCTAACGCTAACACTAACACTTACCCTTAACCTAACCCTAAACCTAACTATAACTCTAACCCTAACCCTGAACCTTACTCTAACCTAACCCTAACCCTTAGGCTAACTCTAACCCTAACCCTAACCCTAACTTTAACCCTAACCCTAACCCTAACCCTTACCCTTACCCTAACCGTAACCCTAACCCTAACCCTAACATTAAAACTAACCCTAACCCTAACCGTTGCCCTGACCTTAACCCTAACCCTAAACATAACACTAACCCTATCCCTAACCCTAACCCTAACTCTTATCCTTACCCTACCCGTAACCCTAAACCTAACCCTAACCCTAACCCTAACCCCTAACCCTAATCCTAACCCTAACCCTTACACTTATCCTAACCCTAACCCTAACCTTAACACTTACCCTTACCCTAACCCTAACCCTAACCCTTACCCTTACCCTAACCGTAAAGCTAAACCTTACCCTTACCCTAACCCTAACCCTAAGCCTTACCCTTACCCTAACCCTAACCATAACCTTAATGCTAACCCTAACCCTAACTGTAACCCTTACCCTAATCCTAACCCCAACCGTAATCCTTACCTTAACCCTAATCCTAACCCTAACCCTTACCCTTTCCCTACCCTAACCCTAAACCTAACCTGTACCCTAACCCTAACCCTAACCATAATTCTTACCCTAACCCTAACCCTAATCCAAACACTTACCCTTACCCCAACCCTAACCCTACCCTTAATGCTAACCTAACCCTAACCCTAACCCTTCCCCTTTCCCTAACCCTAAGCCATTCCCTAACGCTTACCGTTATTCTAACCGTAACCCTAACCCTAACCCTAAATTAACCCTATCCTTAACCCTAAACCTAAACTTAACCCTTATCCTTACCCTAACACTAACCCTAAACCTAAACCTAACCCTAAATCTAACGCTAACCCTAACCCTTCCCTTACCCTAACCCTAACCCTAACCTTAATGCTAACCCTCACCCTAACTCTTACCCTAACCCTAACCTAACCCTAATCCTTTCCCTAACCCTAACCCTAACCCTAACCCTTACACTTTCCCTAACCCTTACCCTAACCCTAATCCTTACCCTAATCCTAACCCTAACACTAAACCTTCCACTAACCCTAACCCTAACCCTAACCTTAATGCTAACCCTAACCCTAACCCTTACCCTAACCCTAACCATAACCCTAACCTTAACCCTAACCCTAACACTAACCCTTACTCTTTCCCTATCCCTAACCCTAACCCTAAACCTAAACCTTACCCTTATGCTAACCCTAACCTTAACCCTAACCCTAACCATAAACTTAACCCTAACCCTAACCCTAATCCTAACACTTACCCTTACACTAACTCTAAACCTAAACCTAACCCTAACCCTAACCCTAAACCTAACCCTTACCCTTACCTTAACACTAACCCTTACCCTAACCCTTACCCTAACCCTAAACCTAACCCTAACCCTAATGCCTAACCCTAACCCTAACACTAACCCTTACTCTTACCCTAACCCTAAACCTAAACCTAACCCTAACTCAAACCCTAAACCTAATCCTAAACCTTACCCTTACCCTTACTCTAACCCTAAACCTAACCCTAAACCTAACCCTAACATTAAACCTAACCCTTACCCTTACCCTAATGCTATCCCTAAACCTTACCATAACCGTTAACCTTACCCTAACCCTAACCCTAAACCTAACCCTAAACCTTACCCTTACCCTAACCCTAAACCTAACCCTAACCCTAATGCCTAACCCTAACCCTAACACTAACCCTTACTCTTACCCTAACCCTAAACCTAAACCTAACCCTAACTCTAAACCCTAAACCTAACCCTAAACCTTACCCTTACCCTTACCCTAACCCTAACACTAACCTTAACCCCAACCCTAACCCTAACCCTTACACTTACCCTAAACCTAACCCTAAACCTAACCCTAACCCTTACCATAACCTTAACCCTAACCCTAACCCTAACCCTAACCCTAACACTAACCTTAACCCTTACTCTAACCTAACCCTAACCCTAAACCTAACCCCTAACCCTAACCCTTAACCTAACCCTAACCCTAACGCTAACACTAACACTTACCCTTAACCTAACCCTAAACCTAACTATAACCCTAACCCTAACCCTGAACCTTACTCTAACCTAACCCTAACCCTTAGGCTAACTCTAACCCTAACCCTAACCCTAACTTTAACCCTAACCCTAAACCTAACCCTTACCCTTACCCTAACCGTAACCCTAACCCTAACCCTAACCGTTGCCCTGACCTTAACCCTAACCCTAAACATAACACTAACCCTATCCCTAACCCTAACCCTAACTCTTACCCTTACCCTACCCGTAACCGTAAACCTAACCCTAACCCTAACCCTAACCCCTAACCCTAATCCTAACCCTAACCCTTACACTTATCCTAACCCTAACCCTAACCTTAACACTTACCCTTACCCTAACCCTAATCCTAACCCTTACCCTTACCCTAACCGTAAAGCTAAACCTTACCCTTACCCTAACCCTAACCCTAAGACTTACCCTTACCCTAACCCTAACCATAACCTTAATGCTAACCCTAACCCTAACTGTAACCCTTACCCTAATCCTAACCCCAACCGTAATCCTTACCTTAATCCTAATCCTAACCCTAACCCTTACCCTTTCCCTATCCTAACCCTAAACCTAACCTGTACCCTAACCCTAACCCTAAACCTAACCCTAACCCTAACCCTAACCCTAACCCTAACCCTAACTGTTACCCTTACCCTAACACTAACCCTTGTCCTTAAGCTAACCCTAACCCTTAACCTAACCCTAACCCTAAACCTAACCCTAAACCTAGCCCTAACCCTAACCCTAACACCTAACCCTAACCCTAACCCTAACCCTTACCCTAAGCCTAACCCTAACCCTAACCCTAACACTTACCCTAACCCTGAACATAACCATAACCCTTACCCTTACCCTAACCATAACCCTAACCTTAAACCCAACCCTAATTCTAACTCTAACCCTAACCCTAACCCTTACCCTAACCCTAACCCTAACCCTAACACTTACACTTACCCTAACCCTAAACCTAACGCTAATCCTAACCCTAAACCTAACCCTAAACCTTAACCTAACCCTAACAGTAACCCTAACCCCTAACTCTAACCCTTCCCCTCACCCTAACCCTAAAACTTACCCTTACGCTAACGCTAACCCTAGCTCTAACACTAACCCTAAACCTAACGCTAAACCTTAACCTAACCCTAAACCTAACCCTTACCCTAACCCTAACCATAACCTCAAATTTAACCCTAACCCTAAACCTAATCCTAACCCTTATCCTTACCTAACCCTAACCCTAACCCTAATCATAACCCTTTCCCTAACCGTAACCCTAACACTTACACTAACCCTAACCCTAACCTCAACCTTAACCCTAAGCCTAAACCTAACCCTAACCCTTACCCTTACCTTAACCCTAAACTTAAACCTAACCCTATCCCTAACCCTAATCCAAAACCTTACCCTTACCCTAACCCTAACCCTAAACCTAACCCTAACCCTAACAATAAGCCTAATTTTAACTCGAACCCTTACCCTAAACCTAACCCTAACCATTATCCTTAACCTAACCCTAACCCTAAACCTAACCCTAAGCCTAACCCTTACCCTTACCCTAACCCTAACCCTAAACCTAACCCTAACCCTAACACCTAACCCTAACCCTAAACCTAACCCTTACCCTTACTCTAACCCTAACCCTAACCCTAACACTAACCCTTACCCTAACCATAACCCTAACCCTAAACCTAACACTTACCCTTGCCCTAACCCTAACCCTAACTCTAAACCTAACACTTACCCTTGCCCTAACCCTAACCCTTAACCTAACCCTTAACCTAACCCGAACCCTAAGCCTAAACCTAACCCTAACCCTTACCTTGAACTTAAAACAACCCTAAACCTTAACCTCTACCCTAACCTTAACCCTAACCCTAACCCTTACCTTTACCTTAAACCTAACCCTAAATCTAACCCTAACCCTAACCCCAACCGTTACCCTAACCCTAACCCTAATCCTTACCCTAACCCTAACCCTAACCCTAACCCTTACCCTTTCCCTAACCGTAACCCTAACAATAACCCTAACCGTTACCCTTACCCTAACCCTAACCCTAAACCTAACCCTAACCCTAAACCTAACCCTAACCCTAACCCTAAACCTAACCTTAACTCGAACCCTAACCCTAACCCTAACCCTAACCCTTAGTCTTAACCTAACCCTAACCCTGAACCTAACCCTAAGCCTAACCCTTACCCTTACCCTAACCCTAACCCTGAACCTAAACCTAACCCTAACACCTAAACCTAACCTTAAACCTAACCCTTACCCTTACTCTAACCCTACCCCTAACCCTAACACTTAACCTAAGCTTAACCCTTACCCTTACCCTAACCCTAACCCTAACCTTAACCCCAACCCTAAACCTAAACCTAACCCTAAACCTAACCCTTACTCTAACCCCAACCCTAACCCTAACCCTAATTCTAACACTTACCCTTACCCTAACCCAAACCCTTATCCTAACCCTAACCCTAACCCTAACCCTAACCCTAATTCTAACCTAACCCTAACCCTAACCCTTACTCTAACACTAACGCTAACCCTTACTCTAACTCTAAACCTAACCTCAACCTTAACCGTAAACCTAAACCTAACCCTTACCCTTACCCTATCCCTAACCCTAACCCGACCCCTAACCCTAACCCTTACCCTAACCCTAACCCTAAACCTTACCCTAATACTAACCCTAAACCTAACCCTAACCCTAACCTTAACCCTAACCCTAACCCTAACCCTAAATTTATCCCTAAACCTAACCTTAACCCAAACCCTAAACCTAACCCTAACCCTAACACTAACCCTTACCCTAACCCTAACCCTAACCCTAAATCTAACACTTACCCTTGCCCTAACCCTAACCCTTACCCTAACCTTTAACCTAACCCGAACCCTAAGCCTAACCCTAACCCTAAACCTTACCCTGAACCTAACCCTAACCCTAACCTTACCCTAACCCTAACCGTAACCTTAACCCTTACCCTAACCTAACCCTAACCCTAAATCTAACCCCTAACCCTAAACCTTAACCTAACCCTAACCCTAACCCTAACCCTAACACTTACCCTTAACCTAACCCTAAACCTAACTATAACCCTAACCCTAACCCTGAACCTTACTCTAACCTAACCCTAACCCTTAGGCTAACACTAATCCTAACGCAAAATCTAACTTTAACCCTAACCCTAAACCTAACCCTAACACTTACCCTTACCCTAACCCTAACCCTAACCCTACGTCTAACCTTGACCCTAACCCTAACCCTAACCGTTGCCCTGACCTTAACCCTAACCCTAAACCTAACACTAACCCTAACCCTAACCCTAACCCTAACTCTTACCCTTACACTCCCCCTAACCCTAAACCTAACCCTAACCCTAACCCTAAACCTAACCCCTAACCCTAACCCTAACCCTAAACCTTACTCTTATCCTAACCCTAATCCTAACCTTAAAACTTACCCTTACCCTAATCCTAACCCTAACCCTTACCCTTACCCTAACCCTAACCCTAAACCTTACCCTTACCGTAACCCTAACCCTAACCCTAACCCTTACCCTTACCCTAACCATAACCATAACCTTAATGCTAAACGTAACCCTCACCGTAACCCTTACCCTAACCCTATCCCCAACCGAAATCCTTACCTTAAACCTAACACTAACCCTAACCCTTACCCTTTTCCTACCCTAACCCTAACCCTAACCCTTACCCTAAACCTAACTCTAAACCTAACCCTAACCCTAACCCTTACTCTAACCCCAACCCTAACCCTAACCCTAATTCTAACACTTACCCTTACCCTAACCCAAACCGTTATCCTAACCCTAACCCTAACCCTAACCCTAATTCTAACCTAACCCTAACCCTAACCCTTACTCTAACAGTAACGCTAACCCTTACTCTAACTCTAACCCTAAACTCAACCTTAACCGTAAACCTAAACCTAACCCTTACCCTTACACTATTCCTAACCCTAACCCGACCCCTAACCCTAACCCTTACCCTAACCCTAACCCTAAACCTTACCCTAATACTAACCCTAAACCTAACCCTAACCATAACCTTAACCCTAATCCTAACCCTAACCCTAAATTTATCCCTAAACCTAACCTTAACCCAAACCCTAAACCTAACCCTAACCCTAACACTAACCCTTACCCTAACCCTAAACCTTACCCTTTCCCTAACCCAAACCTAACCCTAACCCTTACCCTTATCCTAACCCTAACCCTAACCCTAAACTTAAACCTATCCCTAACCGTAACCCTCACCCTAACCCTAAACCTTACCCTTACCATAACCCTAACCCTAAACCTAAACCTAACCTTAAACCTAATCATAACACTTACCCAAACCCTAAACGTAACCCTAACCCTTAACGTTGCCCTTACCCTAACCCTAACCCTAACCCTAATCCTTACCCTAACACTAACCCCTAACCCTACCCCTAACTGTAACCCCTCACACTAACCCTACTCCTAACCATAACTCTTAACCTTACCTTAACCCTAACCCTACCTTAATGCTAACACTAACCCTAACTCTAAAGCTAACCCTAAACCTTACCCTTACCCTAAACCTAACAGTAACCCTTACTCTAACCCTAATCCTAATACTAACCCCTTTACCTAAACCTAACCCTAACTCTTACCCTTACCCTAACCCTAACCCTAACCATAATGATAACTCTAACCCTAACCCTAACCCTTACCCTAACCCTAACCCTAACCCTAATCCTTACCCTAACCCTAACCCTAACCCAAACACTCACCCTTACCCCAAGTCTAAACCTACCCTTAATGCTAACCCTAACCCTAACCCTTTCCCTTTCCCTAACCCCAACCCTAACACTAACCCTTACCCTTATCCTAAAAGTAACCCTAACACTAACCCTAAACTTAACCCTTTCCCTAACCCTAACCCTTACCCTAACCCTTACCCTTACCCTTACCCTAACCCTAAACCTAAACCTAACCCTAACCCTAACCCTAAACCTAAACCTTCCCCTTATCCTAACTATAACCCTAACCTTAATGCTAACCCTAACCCTAATACTTACCCTAATCCTAAACCTAACCCTAATCCTTACCCTATCCCTAACCCTAACCCTAATCCTTACCCTTTCCCTAACACTAACCCTAACACTAAACTTAACCCTCACACTTACCCTTACCCTAACCCTAACCCTAACCCTAACACCAACCCCTAACCCTAACCCTAACCCTAAACCTTACCCTTACCCTAACCCTAAAACTAAACCTTACCCTAACCCTAAACATAACCCTTACCCTTACCATAAACCTAACCCTAAGCCTAACCCTAAACCTAATCCTAATCCTAACCCTAACCCCTAACCCTAACTCTAACCCCAACCCTTACCCTTACCCTAACCCTAACCCTAACCTTAATGCTAACCCTAACCCTAACGCAATCCCTAAAACTTACCCTAACCCTACCCTAACCCAAATCCTTACCCTAACCCTAACCCAAACCCTTTCCCTTTCCCTAACCCTAACCCTAACCCTAACCCTTACCCTTATCCTAACCCCAACCCTAACCCAAACCCTAAACTTAACCCTATCCCTAAACCTGACTCTAACCCTAAACCTCACCCTTATCCTAACCTTAACCCTAAACCGAAACCTAACCCTAACCCTAACCCGTACCCTTACCCAGACCCTATCCCTAAACCTAACCCTAACCCTTCCCCTTCCTCTAACCTTAATCCTAACCTTAATGCTAACCCTAACCCTAACTCTTACCCTCACCCTTACCCTAACTCTTACCCTTTCCCTAAACCTAAACCTGACCTTTACCATAACCCTAACCCTTAGCCTAACCCTAACCCTTACCCTAAACTTAACCCTAACCCTAAACCTAACCCTAACTCTTACCCTTACCCTAACTCTGAACCTAACCCTAACACTTACTCTTACCCAAACATTAACCCTAACCCTAACCCAAACCCTTGCCCTTACCCTAACCGTAACCCTAACCCTAACCACTAACCCTAACCCTAAACCTAACCCCTTACACTAACCCTACTCCTAACCATAACCCTAAATCTTACCCTAACCCTAACACTACCTTAATGCTAACCCTAACCCTAACCCTAACCATAATTCTTACCCTAACCCTAACCCTAACCCAAACACTTACCCTTACCCCAACCCTAACCCTACCCTTAATGCTAACCTAACCCTAACCCTAACCCTTCCCCTTTCCCTAACCCTAAGCCATTCCCTAACGCTTACCGTTATTCTAACCGTAACCCTAACCCTAACCCTAAATTAACCCTATCCTTAACCCTAAACCTAAACTTAACCCTTATCCTTACCCTAACACTAACCCTAAACCTAAACCTAACCCTAAATCTAACGCTAACCCTAACCCTTCCCTTACCCTAACCCTAACCCTAACCTTAATGCTAACCCTCACCCTAACCCTTACCCTAACCCTAACCTAACCCTAATCCTTCCCCTAACCCTAACCCTAACCCTAACCCTTACACTTTCCCTAACCCTTACCCTAACCCTAATCCTTACCCTAATCCTTACCCTAACACTAAACCTTCCACTAACCCTAACCCTAACCCTAACCTTAATGCTAACCCTAACCCTAACCCTTACCCTAACCCTAACCATAACCCTAACCTTAACCCTAACCCTAACACTAACCCTTACTCTTTCCCTATCCCTAACCCTAACCCTAACCCTAAACCTTACCCTTATGCTAACCCTAACCTTAACCCTAACCCTAACCATAAACTTAACCCTAACCCTAACCCTAATCCTAACACTTACCCTTACACTAACTCTAAACCTAAACCTAACCCTAACCCTAAACCTAACCCTTACCCTTACCTTAACACTAACCCTTACCCTAACCCTTACCCTAACCCTAAACCTAACCCTAACCCTAATGCCTAACCCTAACCCTAACACTAACCCTTACTCTTACCCTAACCCTAAACCTAAACCTAACCCTAACTCAAACCCTAAACCTAATCCTAAACCTTACCCTTACCCTTACTCTAACCCTAAACCTAACCCTAAACCTAACCCTAACATTAAACCTAACCCTTACCCTTACCCTAACGCTATCCCTAAACCTTACCATAATCGTTAACCTTACCCTAACCCTAACCCTAAACCTAACCCTAAACCTTACCCTTACCCTAACCCTAACCCTAATGCCTAACCCTAACCCTAACACTAACCCTTACTCTTACCCTAACCCTAAACCTAAACCTAACCCTAACTCTAAACCCTAAACCTAACCCTAAACCTTACCCTTACCCTTACCCTAACCCTAACACTAACCTTAACCCCAACCCTAACCCTAACCCTTACACTTACCCTAAACCTAACCCTAAACCTAACCCTAACCCTTACCATAACCCTAACCCTAACCCTAACCCTAACCCTAACACTAACCTTAACCCTTACTCTAACCTAACCCTAACCCTAAACCTAACCCCTAACCCTAACCCTTAACCTAACCCTAACCCTAACGCTAACACTAACACTTACCCTTAACCTAACCCTAAACCTAACTATAACTCTAACCCTAACCCTGAACCTTACTCTAACCTAACCCTAACCCTTAGGCTAACTCTAACCCTAACCCTAACCCTAACTTTAACCCTAACCCTAACCCTAACCCTTACCCTTACCCTAACCGTAACCCTAACCCTAACCCTAACATTAAAACTAACCCTAACCCTAACCGTTGCCCTGACCTTAACCCTAACCCTAAACATAACACTAACCCTATCCCTAACCCTAACCCTAACTCTTATCCTTACCCTACCCGTAACCCTAAACCTAACCCTAACCCTAACCCTAACCCCTAACCCTAATCCTAACCCTATCCCTTACACTTATCCTAACCCTAACCCTAACCTTAACACTTACCCTTACCCTAACCCTAACCCTAACCCTTACCCTTACCCTAACCGTAAAGCTAAACCTTACCCTTACCCTAACCCTAACCCTAAGCCTTACCCTTACCCTAACCCTAACCATAACCTTAATGCTAACCCTAACCCTAACTGTAACCCTTACCCTAATCCTAACCCCAACCGTAATCCTTACCTTAACCCTAATCCTAACCCTAACCCTTACCCTTTCCCTACCCTAACCCTAAACCTAACCTGTACCCTAACCCTAACCCTAACCATAATTCTTACCCTAACCCTAACCCTAACCCAAACACTTACCCTTACCCCAACCCTAACCCTACCCTTAATACTAACCTAACCCTAACCCTAACCCTTCCCCTTTCCCTAACCCTAAGCCATTCCCTAACGCTTACCGTTATTCTAACCGTAACCCTAACCCTAACCCTAAATTAACCCTATCCTTAACCCTAAACCTAAACTTAACCCTTATCCTTACCCTAACACTAACCCTAAACCTAAACCTAACCCTAAATCTAACGCTAACCCTAACCCTTCCCTTACCCTAACCCTAACCCTAACCTTAATGCTAACCCTCACCCTAACTCTTACCCTAACCCTAACCTAACCCTAATCCTTTCCCTAACCCTAACCCTACCCCTAACCCTTACACTTTCCCTAACCCTTACCCTAACCCTAATCCTTACCCTAATCCTAACCCTAACACTAAACCTTCCACTAACCCTAACCCTAACCCTAACCTTAATGCTAACCCTAACCCTAACCCTAACCCTTACCCTAACCCTAACCATAACCCTAACCTTAACCCTAACCCTAACACTAACTCTTACTCTTTCCCTATCCCTAACCCTAACCCTAACCCTAAACCTTACCCTTATGCTAACCCTAACCTTAACCCTAACCCTAACCATAAACTTAACCCTAACCCTAACCCTAATCCTAACACTTACCCTTACACTAACTCTAAACCTAAACCTAACCCTAACCCTAAACCTAACCCTTACCCTTACCTTAACACTAACCCTTACCCTAACCCTTACCCTAACCCTAAACCTAACCCTAACCCTAATGCCTAACCCTAACCCTAACACTAACCCTTACTCTTACCCTAACCCTAAACCTAAACCTAACCCTAACTCAAACCCTAAACCTAATCCTAAACCTTACCCTTACCCTTACTCTAACCCTAAACCTTACCCTAAACCTAACCCTAACATTAAACCTAACCCTTACCCTTACCCTAACGCTATCCCTAAACCTTACCATAATCGTTAACCTTACCCTAACCCTAACCCTAAACCTAACCCTAAACCTTACCCTTACCCTAACCCTAACCCTAATGCCTAACCCTAACCCTAACACTAACCCTTACTCTTACCCTAACCCTAAACCTAAACCTAACCCTAACTCTAAACCCTAAACCTAACCCTAAACCTTACCCTTACCCTTACCCTAACCCTAACACTAACCTTAACCCCAACCCTAACCCTAACCCTTACACTTACCCTAAACCTAACCCTAAACCTAACCCTAACCCTTACCATAACCCTAACCCTAACCCTAAACCTAACCCTAACCCTAACACTAACCTTAACCCTTACTCTAACCTAACCCTAACCCTAAACCTAACCCCTAACCCTAACCCTTAACCTAACCCTAACCCTAACGCTAACACTAACACTTACCCTTAACCTAACCCTAAACCTAACTATAACTCTAACCCTAACCCTGAACCTTACTCTAACCTAACCCTAACCCTTAGGCTAACTCTAACCCTAACCCTAACCCTAACTTTAACCCTAACCCTAACCCTAACCCTTACCCTTACCCTAACCGTAACCCTAACCCTAACCCTAACATTAAAACTAACCCTAACCCTAACCGTTGCCCTGACCTTAACCCTAACCCTAAACATAACACTAACCCTATCCCTAACCCTAACCCTAACTCTTATCCTTACCCTACCCGTAACCCTAAACCTAACCCTAACCCTAACCCTAACCCCTAACCCTAATCCTAACCCTAACCCTTACACTTATCCTAACCCTAACCCTAACCTTAACACTTACCCTTACCCTAACCCTAACCCTAACCCTTACCCTTACCCTAACCGTAAAGCTAAACCTTACCCTTACCCTAACCCTAACCCTAAGCCTTACCCTTACCCTAACCCTAACCATAACCTTAATGCTAACCCTAACCCTAACTGTAACCCTTACCCTAATCCTAACCCCAACCGTAATCCTTACCTTAACCCTAATCCTAACCCTAACCCTTACCCTTTCCCTACCCTAACCCTAAACCTAACCTGTACCCTAACCCTAACCCTAACCATAATTCTTACCCTAACCCTAACCCTAATCCAAACACTTACCCTTACCCCAACCCTAACCCTACCCTTAATGCTAACCTAACCCTAACCCTAACCCTTCCCCTTTCCCTAACCCTAAGCCATTCCCTAACGCTTACCGTTATTCTAACCGTAACCCTAACCCTAACCCTAAATTAACCCTATCCTTAACCCTAAACCTAAACTTAACCCTTATCCTTACCCTAACACTAACCCTAAACCTAAACCTAACCCTAAATCTAACGCTAACCCTAACCCTTCCCTTACCCTAACCCTAACCCTAACCTTAATGCTAACCCTCACCCTAACTCTTACCCTAACCCTAACCTAACCCTAATCCTTTCCCTAACCCTAACCCTAACCCTAACCCTTACACTTTCCCTAACCCTTACCCTAACCCTAATCCTTACCCTAATCCTAACCCTAACACTAAACCTTCCACTAACCCTAACCCTAACCCTAACCTTAATGCTAACCCTAACCCTAACCCTTACCCTAACCCTAACCATAACCCTAACCTTAACCCTAACCCTAACACTAACCCTTACTCTTTCCCTATCCCTAACCCTAACCCTAAACCTAAACCTTACCCTTATGCTAACCCTAACCTTAACCCTAACCCTAACCATAAACTTAACCCTAACCCTAACCCTAATCCTAACACTTACCCTTACACTAACTCTAAACCTAAACCTAACCCTAACCCTAAACCTAACCCTTACCCTTACCTTAACACTAACCCTTACCCTAACCCTTACCCTAACCCTAAACCTAACCCTAACCCTAATGCCTAACCCTAACCCTAAGACTAACCCTTACTCTTACCCTAACCCTAAACCTAAACCTAACCCTAACTCAAACCCTAAACCTAATCCTAAACCTTACCCTTACCCTTACTCTAACCCTAAACCTAACCCTAAACCTAACCCTAACATTAAACCTAACCCTTACCCTTACCCTAATGCTATCCCTAAACCTTACCATAACCGTTAACCTTACCCTAACCCTAACCCTAAACCTAACCCTAAACCTTACCCTTACCCTAACCCTAAACCTAACCCTAACCCTAATGCCTAACCCTAACCCTAACACTAACCCTTACTCTTACCCTAACCCTAAACCTAAACCTAACCCTAACTCTAAACCCTAAACCTAACCCTAAACCTTACCCTTACCCTTACCCTAACCCTAACACTAACCTTAACCCCAACCCTAACCCTAACCCTTACACTTACCCTAAACCTAACCCTAAACCTAACCCTAACCCTTACCATAACCTTAACCCTAACCCTAACCCTAACCCTAACCCTAACACTAACCTTAACCCTTACTCTAACCTAACCCTAACCCTAAACCTAACCCCTAACCCTAACCCTTAACCTAACCCTAACCCTAACGCTAACACTAACACTTACCCTTAACCTAACCCTAAACCTAACTATAACCCTAACCCTAACCCTGAACCTTACTCTAACCTAACCCTAACCCTTAGGCTAACTCTAACCCTAACCCTAACCCTAACTTTAACCCTAACCCTAAACCTAACCCTTACCCTTACCCTAACCGTAACCCTAACCCTAACCCTAACCGTTGCCCTGACCTTAACCCTAACCCTAAACATAACACTAACCCTATCCCTAACCCTAACCCTAACTCTTACCCTTACCCTACCCGTAACCGTAAACCTAACCCTAACCCTAACCCTAACCCCTAACCCTAATCCTAACCCTAACCCTTACACTTATCCTAACCCTAACCCTAACCTTAACACTTACCCTTACCCTAACCCTAATCCTAACCCTTACCCTTACCCTAACCGTAAAGCTAAACCTTACCCTTACCCTAACCCTAACCCTAAGACTTACCCTTACCCTAACCCTAACCATAACCTTAATGCTAACCCTAACCCTAACTGTAACCCTTACCCTAATCCTAACCCCAACCGTAATCCTTACCTTAATCCTAATCCTAACCTTAACCCTTACCCTTTCCCTATCCTAACCCTAAACCTAACCTGTACCCTAACCCTAACCCTAAACCTAACCCTAACCCTAACCCTAACCCTAACCCTAACCCTAACTGTTACCCTTACCCTAACACTAACCCTTGTCCTTAAGCTAACCCTAACCCTTAACCTAACCCTAACCCTAAACCTAACCCTAAACCTAGCCCTAACCCTAACCCTAACACCTAACCCTAACCCTAACCCTAACCCTTACCCTAAGCCTAACCCTAACCCTAACCCTAACACTTACCCTAACCCTGAACATAACCATAACCCTTACCCTTACCCTAACCATAACCCTAACCTTAAACCCAACCCTAATTCTAACTCTAACCCTAACCCTAACCCTTACCCTAACCCTAACCCTAACCCTAACACTTACACTTACCCTAACCCTAAACCTAACGCTAATCCTAACCCTAAACCTAACCCTAAACCTTAACCTAACCCTAACAGTAACCCTAACCCCTAACTCTAACCCTTCCCCTCACCCTAACCCTAAAACTTACCCTTACGCTAACGCTAACCCTAGCTCTAACACTAACCCTAAACCTAACGCTAAACCTTAACCTAACCCTAAACCTAACCCTTACCCTAACCCTAACCATAACCTCAAATTTAACCCTAACCCTAAACCTAATCCTAACCCTTATCCTTACCTAACCCTAACCCTAACCCTAATCCTAACCCTTTCCCTAACCGTAACCCTAACACTTACACTAACCCTAACCCTAACCTCAACCTTAACCCTAAGCCTAAACCTAACCCTAACCCTTACCCTTACCTTAACCCTAAACTTAAACCTAACCCTATCCCTAACCCTAATCCAAAACCTTACCCTTACCCTAACCCTAACCCTAAACCTAACCCTAACCCTAACAATAAGCCTAATTTTAACTCGAACCCTTACCCTAAACCTAACCCTAACCATTATCCTTAACCTAACCCTAACCCTAAACCTAACCCTAAGCCTAACCCTTACCCTTACCCTAACCCTAACCCTAAACCTAACCCTAACCCTAACACCTAACCCTAACCCTAAACCTAACCCTTACCCTTACTCTAACCCTAACCCTAACCCTAACACTAACCCTTACCCTAACCATAACCCTAACCCTAAACCTAACACTTACCCTTGCCCTAACCCTAACCCTAACTCTAAACCTAACACTTACCCTTGCCCTAACCCTAACCCTTAACCTAACCCTTAACCTAACCCGAACCCTAAGCCTAAACCTAACCCTAACCCTTACCTTGAACTTAAAACAACCCTAAACCTTAACCTCTACCCTAACCTTAACCCTAACCCTAACCCTTACCTTTACCTTAAACCTAACCCTAAATCTAACCCTAACCCTAACCCCAACCGTTACCCTAACCCTAACCCTAATCCTTACCCTAACCCTAACCCTAACCCTAACCCTTACCCTTTCCCTAACCGTAACCCTAACAATAACCCTAACCGTTACCCTTACCCTAACCCTAACCCTAAACCTAACCCTAACCCTAAACCTAACCCTAACCCTAACCCTAAACCTAACCTTAACTCGAACCCTAACCCTAACCCTAACCCTAACCCTTAGTCTTAACCTAACCCTAACCCTGAACCTAACCCTAAGCCTAACCCTTACCCTTACCCTAACCCTAACCCTGAACCTAAACCTAACCCTAACACCTAAACCTAACCTTAAACCTAACCCTTACCCTTACTCTAACCCTACCCCTAACCCTAACACTTAACCTAAGCTTAACCCTTACCCTTACCCTAACCCTAACCCTAACCTTAACCCCAACCCTAAACCTAAACCTAACCCTAAACCTAACCCTTACTCTAACCCCAACCCTAACCCTAACCCTAATTCTAACACTTACCCTTACCCTAACCCAAACCCTTATCCTAACCCTAACCCTAACCCTAACCCTAACCCTAATTCTAACCTAACCCTAACCCTAACCCTTACTCTAACACTAACGCTAACCCTTACTCTAACTCTAAACCTAACCTCAACCTTAACCGTAAACCTA
Organism: Megascapheus bottae; assembly: GCA_024803745.1. Lineage (NCBI taxonomy): Eukaryota > Metazoa > Chordata > Mammalia > Rodentia > Geomyidae > Megascapheus > Megascapheus bottae. The sequence continues at coordinate 443,776 of JANJXV010000591.1, read as the reverse complement.
AACCTAACCCTTACCCTTACCCTATCCCTAACCCTAACCCGACCCCTAACCCTAACCCTTACCCTAACCCTAACCCTAAACCTTACCCTAATACTAACCCTAAACCTAACCCTAACCCTAACCTTAACCCTAACCCTAACCCTAACCCTAAATTTATCCCTAAACCTAACCTTAACCCAAACCCTAAACCTAACCCTAACCCTAACACTAACCCTTACCCTAACCCTAACCCTAACCCTAAATCTAACACTTACCCTTGCCCTAACCCTAACCCTTACCCTAACCTTTAACCTAACCCGAACCCTAAGCCTAACCCTAACCCTAAACCTTACCCTGAACCTAACCCTAACCCTAACCTTACCCTAACCCTAACCGTAACCTTAACCCTTACCCTAACCTAACCCTAACCCTAAATCTAACCCCTAACCCTAAACCTTAACCTAACCCTAACCCTAACCCTAACCCTAACACTTACCCTTAACCTAACCCTAAACCTAACTATAACCCTAACCCTAACCCTGAACCTTACTCTAACCTAACCCTAACCCTTAGGCTAACACTAATCCTAACGCAAAATCTAACTTTAACCCTAACCCTAAACCTAACCCTAACACTTACCCTTACCCTAACCCTAACCCTAACCCTACGTCTAACCTTGACCCTAACCCTAACCCTAACCGTTGCCCTGACCTTAACCCTAACCCTAAACCTAACACTAACCCTAACCCTAACCCTAACCCTAACTCTTACCCTTACACTCCCCCTAACCCTAAACCTAACCCTAACCCTAACCCTAAACCTAACCCCTAACCCTAACCCTAACCCTAAACCTTACTCTTATCCTAACCCTAATCCTAACCTTAAAACTTACCCTTACCCTAATCCTAACCCTAACCCTTACCCTTACCCTAACCCTAACCCTAAACCTTACCCTTACCGTAACCCTAACCCTAACCCTAACCCTTACCCTTACCCTAACCATAACCATAACCTTAATGCTAAACGTAACCCTCACCGTAACCCTTACCCTAACCCTATCCCCAACCGAAATCCTTACCTTAAACCTAACACTAACCCTAACCCTTACCCTTTTCCTACCCTAACCCTAACCCTAACCCTTACCCTAAACCTAACTCTAAACCTAACCCTAACCCTAACCCTTACTCTAACCCCAACCCTAACCCTAACCCTAATTCTAACACTTACCCTTACCCTAACCCAAACCGTTATCCTAACCCTAACCCTAACCCTAACCCTAATTCTAACCTAACCCTAA
>JANJXV010000591.1:382500-437500 GCA_024803745.1 Megascapheus bottae | reverse complement strand
ACCCCAACCCTAATCCTTACCTTAACTCTAACCCTTACCCTCTCCCTCTCCCTAACACTAACCCTAACCCTTACCATAACCCTTACCCTAATCCTAACCCTAAACCTAACCCTAACCCTAACCCTAACCTTAACTCTAACCCTAACCCTAACCCTAACTGTTACCCTTACCCTAACCCTAAACCTAACCCTAACCCTAACCTAACCCTACCCCTTACCCTAAACATAACCCTAACCCTTACCCTAAGCCTAACCCTAAACCTAACCCTAACCCTAACACTTACACTTACACTAACCCTAACCCTAAACCTAACCCTTACCCTTACCATAACCCTAACCCTAAACTTAAGCCCAACCCTAATCCGAACTCTAACCCTAACCCTAACCCTTACCCTAACCCTACTCCTACCCCTAACCCTAACCCTAACACTTTCCCTTACCCTAACCCTACCCCTACCCCTACCCCTAACCCTAACCCTAACCCTAAACCAAACCCTAACCATAACTCTAACCCTAACTCTTATCCATACCCTAACCCTAACCCTTAACCTAACACTAACCCTAACCACTAACCCTAACCGTAACCGTAACCGTAACCCTAACCCTAACAATTACACTTACCATAACCGTTACCATAACCTGAATGCTAACCCTAACCCTAAGCCTAACCCTTCCCCTAACCCTAACCCTAAACCTTACCCTTTCCCTAACCCTAACCCTAACCCTAACCGTTACCCTTACCCTAACCCTAACACTAAACCTAACCCTAATCCTAACCCTATCCCTAACCCTTATCCTTAACCTAACCCTAACCCTAAACCTAACCCTAAGCCTAACCCTTACCCTTACCCTAACCCTAACCCTAAACCTAACCCTAACCCTAACACCTAACCCTAACCCTAACACTAAACCTAACCCTAACCCTTACCCTTACCCTAACCCTAACCCTAAACCTAACCCTAACACTTAACCTAACCCCAACCCTTACCCTTACCCTAACCCTAACCCTAACCTTAAACCCAACCCTAAACCTAACACTAACCCTAACCCTAACCCTTACCCTAAACCCAAGCCTAACCGTAACCCTAACTCTAACACTTACACTTACCCTAACCCTAAACCTTATCGTAACCCTAACCCTAACCCTAAATCTAACACTTAACCTAACCCTAACAGTAAACCTGACCCCTAACCCCAACCCTTACCCTAACCCTAACCCTTAATCTAACTCTAACCCTAACCTCAACCTTAACCCTATCCCTAAACCTAAACCTAAATTTTACCCTTACCGTACCCCTAACGCTAAGCCTAAACCTAACCCTTACCCTAACCCTAACCCTAAACATTACCCTAACCCTAACCCTAACCCTAACCTCAACCTTAACCCTAACCCTAACCCTAACCCTTACACTTACCCTAACCCTAACCCTAACCCTAACCCTAACCATAAACCTAACACTTAACCTTGCCCTAACCCTAACACTTACCCTAACCCTTAACCTAACCCAAACACTAAGCCTAACCCTAACCCTAACCCTTACCCTGAACCTATCCCAACCGTAACCCTTAACCTTTACCCTAACCCTAACCCTAACCCTTACCCTTACACTAACCCTAACCCTAACTCTAACACTAACCCTAACCCCAACCCTTACCCTAAACCTAAACCTAACCCTTACCCTAACCCTAACCTCAACTTTAACCCTAACGGTAAGGCTAAACCAACCCTTACCCTCACCCTAAACCTAACCCTAAACATAAACCTAATGCTAACCCTAACCCTTACCTTTACCCTAACCCTAACCCTAAACCTAACCCTAACCCCAACTCTTACCCTTACCCTAACACTAACCCTAAACCTAACCCTAACCCTAACCCTAACCCCTAAACCTAACCCTCACCCTTACCCTTACCCTAACCCTAACCCTAACCCTTACCCTAACTCTAACCCTAACCCTAACCCTTACCCTAATCCTAACCCTAACACTAACCCTAACCATTACCCTAACCCTAACCCTAACCCTAACCCTAACCCCTAACCTAACCCTAACCCTAACACTAACCCTAAACCTTACCCTAACCCTAACCGTAACCCTAACACTAAACCTAACCCTTACACTTACCCTAACCCTAACCCTAAATCTAACACTCACCCTAACCCTAACCCTTACCCTAACCCTAACCCTAATCCTAACCCTAACCATTACCCTTACCCTAACCCTAACTCTAACACTAAACCTAACCCTATCCCTAACCTTAACCCTAACCCTTACCCTTAATTTTCCCGTAACCCTAACCCTAAACCTAACCCTATCCCTAACCCATACCCTTACCCTAACCCTAACCCAAAATCTAACCCTAAACCTTACCCTACCCATAATCATAACCTAAACCCTAACCCTAAACCTAAACCTAACATTAACCCTAAACCTTATCCTTTCCCTAACCCTTACCCTAACACTAAACCTAACCCTAACTCTTACCCTAACCCTAACCCTAATCCTAACCCTAACCCTAACCTTAACCCTACCCTTACCCTTACCCTAACCCTAATGCTAACCCTAAACCTAACCCTAACCCTAAGCCTAACCCTTACCCTAACCCTAACCCTAACCCTAACGTAACCCTTAAACTTACCCTAACAGTAACCCAAAACTTAACCCTAAACCTATCCCTAAACGTAACCCTTACCCTTACCAACCCTAACTTGAAACCTAATCCTAAACCTAACCCTATCCTTAACCCGAAACCTAACCCTTACCATAACCCTAACCCTCAACCTAACCGTAACCGTAACCCCTAACCCTAACCTTTACCCTAACCCTTACCCTTACCCAAACCCTAACCCTAACCTTAATGCTAACCCTAACCCTAACCCTAACCCTAACCCTAAACCTCAACCTAACCCTAACCCTTACCCTTTCCCTAACACAAACCCTAACTCTAACCCTAACCCTTACCCTTAACCTAATCCTAACCCTAAACCTAACCCTAAACCTAAACCTAACCATAACCTTAACCCTAACCCTAACCCTAACCCTAACCCTACCCTTACCCTAACACTAACCCTAAACCTAACACTTACCCTAACCCTTACCCTAACCCTAACCCTTACCCTTTCCCTAACCCTAACCCTAACTCTAACCTTAACCCTTACCTTTAACCTAACCCTAACCCTAACCCTAACACTTACCCTTACCCTTACCGTAACCAAACCCAAACCTTAACCACAACCCTAAACCTAACCCTAACCCTAACCCTAATAATTACCCTAACCCAGCCCTAACCCTAACACTATCACTTACACTTACCCTAACCCTAATCCTAACCCTAACCCTTATCCTAACCCTAAACCTTAACCTAACACTAACACTAACCATCACCCCTATCCCTAACCCTTATCCTAACCCATCCCTAACCCTAAACCTAACACTAACCCCTAACACTAATCCTAACCCTAACCCTAACCCTAACTCCTAACCCTAACTCTAACCCTATCCTCAACCATTACCCTAATCCTAACCCTAACACTAACCCTAACACTTACCTTTACACTAACTCATACCATAACCCTAACCGTAACCCTATCCGTTACCCTAACCCTAACCTAGACCTAACACCAAATCTTACCCTGACCCTAACCCTAAACCTAACCCTAACCCTAACCCTAACCTATACCCTTACCATAACCCTAACATGAACCCTAACCCTAAACCTTACCCTTACCCTAAAGCTCACCCTAACCAATACACTAAACCTAAACCTAACCCTAACCCTAACCCTTAACCTTACCTTTACCCTAACCCTAACAGTAACCCTTACACTTATCCTAGCGCTAACCCTAAACCTAACCCTAACACATACCCTAACATATACCCTTATCCTAACCCTAACCCTAACCCTAACCCTAACCTTAACCCTAACCCTTACCACTACTCTAAAACTAACCCTAACCCTAACACTAAACCTAACCCTAGCCCTAAACCTAACCCTAACCCTAATTCTAACACTATCCCTAACCCTTATGCCAACCCTAACCCTAACGCTAACCCTTATCCTAAACCTAACCCTAACCCTAACCCTAAACCTAACCCTTAACCTAACCCTAACACAAAATCTAACCCCTAACCCTAAACCTTTCCCCAACCCTAACCCTTACCGCTAACCATAACCACAACCCTAACCCTTACTCTAACCCTTACCCTTACCCTAACACTTAACCTAACCCTAACACTTACCCTTACCCTAAACCCTAGCCTAACCCTAACCCTAACCCTAACCCTTACCCTAACCCTAACCCTAAACCTAACCCTAACCATTACCCTTACCCTAACCCTAAAACTAACCCTATCCCTAACCCTAACCCTTACCCTTACCCTTACCCTAACGCTAACTCTAACACATACCCTAACACATACCCGAACAACTACCCTTACCCTAACCCTAACCACAACCCTCAACGTAACCCTAAACCTAACCCTAAACCTGACCCTAATCCTAATCCTAACCCTAACCCTTACTCTAACCCTAACGTTAACCCCAACACTAAATCTAACCCTAACACTAACCCTAACCCTTACCCTAACCCTAAACGTAACCCTAAACCTAACCCTAACCCTAACCCTAACCCTTAACCTAACCCTAAACCTAATCCTAACCCTAAACCTTATTCTTACCCTAACCCTAACCCTAACCCTAAAACTAACCTTAACCCTAGACTTAATCCTAACCTTTACCCTTACCCTAACCCTAACCCTAACCCTGACCCTTACCCTTACCCTAACCCTAACCCTAAACTTAACCCTAACCCTAACCCCTAACCCTAATCCTAACCCTAACGCTTGCCCTTACCATAACCCTAACCCTAAACCTAACCCTAACACTTACCCTAACCCTAACTCTAACCCTAACCCTTACTCTTACCCTAACCCTAACCATAAACCTAACCCTAACCCTAACACTTAACCTTACCCTAACCCTAACCCTAACCCTAACCCTAATCCTAACCCTAACCCTAACACTTAACCCAACACTAACCCTAACCCTAACCCTTACCCTAACCTTAACACTAAACTTAACCGTTACCCTAACCCTAACCCTAAACCTAAAACTAATCCCCACCCTAACCCTTAACCTAACCCTAACCCTCACCCTTACCCTTAACCTTAAGCTAACCCTCAACCTAACTATAACCCTAACCCTAACCCTAACCCTTACCCTAACCTAATCCTAACCCTTACCTTAACCCTAAACCTAACCCTAAGCCTAACCTTAACCCTAACCCTAACTCTAACCCTAACCCTAACCCTTACCCTTACCGTAACCCTAACCCTAACACTAACCCTTATCATTATCCTAACCGTAACCCTAACACTTACCCTAACCCTAACCCTTACCCTTACCGTAACCTAACCCTAAACCTAACCCTATCCCTAACCCTAACCCCTAATCCTAACCCTAACCCTTACCATTATCCTAACCCTAACCCTAACCCTAACACTTACCCTTACCCTAACCCTAACCCTAACCTTAATGCTAACACTAAACCTAACCCTAACCCTTATCCTAAATCTAACCCCAACCCTAATCCTTATCCTAACCCTAACCCTAACCCTTACAATTATGCTAACCCTAACCCTAAACCTAACCCTAAACCTTAACCTAACCCTAACACTAACCCTAACCCTATCCCCTAACCCTAACCCTACCCCTACCCCTAATCCTAACCCTTACCCTTACCCTAACCATAACCCTAAACCTAACCCTAATCCAAAACCTAACCCTAACCCTAACCTTAACCTTAAACCTTATCCTTACCGTAACCCTAACCATAACCGTAACCCTAATCCTAACCCTAACCCTAAATTTAACCCTTACTCTTACCCTAACCCTAATCCTAAACCTAACCCTAACCCTTACCTTACCCTAACCCTAACCCTAAGCTAAACCTAACCCTAACCTTAACCCTAAACCTTACACTTACACTAACCCTAATCCTAACCCTTATCCTTACCCTAACCCTAACCCTAACCCTAAACCTTACCCTAACCCTAGTACTAACCCTAACCCTAAACCTAACCGTAACCCCAACACCAAGCCTTACCCTTACCCTAACCCTAACACTAAACCTTACCCTTACCCTCACCCTAACCCTAACCCTAACCCTAACCCTAACTGTAACCCTTACCCTAACCCTAACCATACCATAAAACTAACCCTAACCCTAGCCCTAACCCTAATCCTAAACCTAACCCTAACCCTAAACTTAACCCTAACCCTTACCTTTACCCTAATCCTAACCTTAACCCTAAACCTAACCCAAACCCTAATTCTAACACTTACCCTTACATTAACCCTAACCTTAACCCTAACCCTATCCCTAAAACTAACGCCAACCCTAAACCTAAACCTTATCCTTTCCCTAAATCTAACCCTAACCCTTACCCCAACCCTAACCCTAACCCTAAACCTAACCTTAACCCTAATCCTTACCCTTACCCTAACCCGAAACCTAACCCTAAACCTAACTCTAAACCTATCCCTGACCCTTACCCTAACCTTAACCCTAACCCTAACCTAACACTTACCCTTACCCTAACCCTAACCCTAACCTTAACCCTAACCCTAACCCTTACCCTAACCCTAAGCCTAACAATAAGCCAAAACCAACCCTAACCCTAACCCAAACACTTACCCTAAACCTAACCCTAAACCTAACCCAAAGCTAACCCTAACCCTAACCCTAACACTTACCCTAAACTTAACCCTAAACCTAACCCTAAACCTAACCCTAACCCTAACCCCTAACACTAACAGTAACCATAACCCTAAGCCTAAACCTAACCCCTAACCCTAATCCTAATCCAAAACAAAACACTAACCCTAACACTTACCCTTACCATAACGCTAACCCTAACCCTAACCCTAACGCATACCCTAACACAAACCCTTACCCTAACAGTAATCCTAACCCTAACCATAAACCTAAGCCTAACCGTAAACCTCACCCTAACCCTAACCCTAATCCTTACCCTAACCCTATCCTTAACCCCAACACTAAACCTAAACCTCACCCTAACCCTAACCCTTACCTTACCCTAAACGTAACCCTAACCCTATCCCTAAGCCTTACCCTCAACCTAACACTAATCCTAACCATAAACCTTACCCTTACCCTAACTCTAACCCTAACCCTAAACCTAACCCTAACCTAAACTTAAGCCTACCCCTTATCATTACCCTAACCCTAAACCTAACCCTAACCCTAAACTTAACCCTAACCCTAACACTAACAATTATCCTTAGCCTAAACCTCACCCTAACCCTAAACCTTACCGTAACCCTAAACCTAACCCTAACACTTACCGTAAACCTAACCCTACCCCTAACCCTAACGCTAACCCTTATTATAACCCTAACACTAACCCTAACCCTAACCCTTAAGCTAACCCTAACACAAACTCTTACCCCTAACCCTAACCCTTACCCTAACCTTAACTCTAACCCCAACCCTCACCCTAACCCCTAACCCTAACCCTAACCCCTAACCCTAACTCTAACCCTAACCCTTACCCTTATCCGACCACTATCCCTAACCCTAACACTTACCCTTACCCTAACCCTACCCTAACTGTAACCCTAACACTTACCCTAACCCTAACTCTAACCCTTACCCTTACCCTAACCCTAACCCTAACCCTTATCCTTACCCTTATCCTAACCCGAACCCTAACCCTAACCCTAAACCTTACCCTTACAATAAACCTAACCCTAACCCTTACTCTAAACCTAACCTTAACCCTAACCCTAACCCTTACACTTACCTTAACACTAACCCTAAATCTAACCCTTATTCTTACCCTTACCCTAACGCTAACCCTAACTCAAACCCTAACATATATCCTAACACATACCCTTACCCTATGCCTAACCCCAATCCTAACCGTAACCCTAACCCTAACCCTAAACCTAACCCTAACCTAACCCTAACCCTTACCCACCCCTAACCTTAACCTCAAGACTACACCTAACCCTAACACTAACCCTAACCCTTACCCTTACCCTAACCCTAACCCTAAAGCTAACCCTAACCCTACCCCTAACACTAACCCTTACCCTAACCCTAACCCTAATCCTAACCCTAACCCTTAAACTTACCCTAACCTTAACCCCTAAACCTAACCCTAACCCCTAACTCTTACCCTTTTCCTAACACTAACACTTACACTTACACTTACCCTAACTCTAAACCTAACCCTAACCCTAACCCAAACCTTATCCCTAACCCTAAAATTAAACCTAACCTTAACTCTAACCCTTATCCTTTCCCTAATCCTAACTCTAACCCTAAACCTAACCCTAACCCTAAACCTAACCCTTACCATTACCCTAACACTAACCCTAAACCTAACCCTAATCATTAGCCTTACCCTTACCCTAACCCTAATCCTAACCCTAACCCCAAACCATAAACCTTACCCTAAACCTAACCCTAAAACTAACCCCTAACCCTAACCCTAACCTATCCCCTAACCTTAACCCTAACCCTAACCCTTACACTTACTCTTACCCTAACACCAACAATAACCCTAACCCTAACCCTAACCCTTACCCTAACTCTAACCCTAACCCTAACCCTAACCCTGAACCTTACCCTTACCCTAAACCTAACCCTATCCCTTATCCTAAACCTAAACCTAACCCTAACCCTAACCCTTACCTTAACCCTAAACCTAACCCTAACCTTAACCCCAACAATAAACCTAACCCTAACCATAACCCAAATCCTAACCCTTACTCTTACCCTTACCATAACCCTAAACCTAACCCTAACCCTAACGCTAACCCTTCGCCTAATCCTAACCCTAATCCTAAGCCTAACCTTTACCCTTAACCTAAACCTAACACTAACCCTAACCCTAAACCTAACCATAACCCTAACCCTAACCCTTACCCTTACCCTAACATCAACCCTAACCCTAACCGTAAACCTAACCTTAACCCTAACCCTTATCCATTCGCTAACACTAACCCTGACCCTAACCCTAAACCTAACCCTAACCATAAACCTAACCCTTACCCTTACCCTAACCCTAACCATAAACCTAACCCTAACCCTAACCCTTAGCCTTACCCTTCCCCTAACTCTAAACCTAACCCTAACCCTACCCTAACCCTAACCCTAAAACTAACCCTAACCCTTACCCTAACCCTCACCCTAACCCTAACCCTTACCCTAACCCTAACCCTAACCCTAACCTAACCCTTACCCTTACCCTAACCCTAACCCTAAACTTAATCCTAACCCTAAACCTAACCCTAACCCTTACCCTTACCCAAACCGTAACTCTAAATTAACCCTAACTCTAACCCTATCCCTAACCATATCCCTTAACCTTACCTTAAGACTAACCCTAAACCTAACCCTAACAGTAACACCTAAACCTAGACCTAACCATTAGCCTAACCCTAACCCTAGTCCTTACCCTAACACTTACCCTTACCTTAACCTTAAACCTTACCCTAACCCTAAGCCTAACCCTAAACCTAACCCTTACACTTACACTAACCCTAAACCTAACCCTAAACCTAACCCTAACCTAACACTTACCCTTACCCTTACCGTAACCCTAACGCTAACCCTAACCCTAAACCTTACCCTTACCCTAAACTATCCCTAACCCTAACCTTAACCCTTACTTTTACCCTAATCCTAACCCTAACCCTAAACCTAACACATAACCTAACACCTACCCTTACCCTAACCCTAACCCCAACACTAACCGTAACCCTAAATCTAACCCTAAAACTTACCCTAACCCTAATCCTAACCCTAACCATTACCGTAACCCTAACCTTAACTCCAACACTAAACCTAACCCTAACACTAACCCTAACACTTACCCTTACCCTAACCGTAACCCTAAACCTAACACTAACCCGAACCCTAACCCTAAACCTTACCCTAAGCCTAACCCTAATCCTAGCCCTAAACCTTACCCTTACCCTAACCCTAACCCTAACCCTAAAACTAACCCTAACCCTAACCTTAACCTTAACCCTAACCCTTACCCTTACCCTAACCCTAACCCTAACCCTATCCCTAAACCTAACCCTAACCCTAACCCTTACACAAACCCTAAACCTAAACCTAACCCTAATCCTAAACCTAACCCTTAACCTAAACCTAACCATAAATCTAACCCTAACCCTAACCCTTACGCTAACCCTAACCCTAACCCTAAACCTAACCCTAACCCAACACTAATCCTAACCCTTACCCTAACCCTAACCCTAAAACTAACCCTAACCCTAACCCTTAATCTAACCCTAACCCTAAACTGAACCCTAACCCTTACCCTTACCCTAACCCTAACCCTAACACTAATCCTAACCCTTACACTTACACTAATCCTAACCCTAAACCTAACCCTAACATTAACCCTAAACCTAAACCTAAACCTAACCCTAACCCTTACACTTACCCTTACCCTAACCCTAACTCTAAACCTAACCCTAACCCTAACACTTACCCTTACCCTAACCCTAACACTTACCCCAACAATAACCTAACCCTAACCCCTACCCTAAACCTAACACTAACCTTAAACCTTACCCTAAACCTAACCCTAAACCTAACCCCCAGCCTAACCCTTAACCTAACCCTAACCCTAACCCTAACCCTAACCCTTACCCTTAACATAACCCTAAACCTAACTCTAACCCTAACCCTAACCCTAACCCTTAACCTAACCCAAACCCTAACCCTTAACCTTAACCTAACCCTCAACCTAACTATAACCCTAACCCTAACCCTTTACCTAACCCTAACCCTTAACCTAACCCTCAACCTAACTATAACCCTAACCCTAACCTTAACTCTTACCATAACAGAATCCTAACCCTTACCCTAACCCTAACCCTAACCCTAACCTTAACTCTAACCCTAAACCTAACCCTAACACTTACCCTTACCCTTACCCTAACCCTAACCCTAACCCTTATCCTTTTCCTAACCCTAACCCTAAACCTTACCCTAACCCAAACCCTAACCCTAAACCTAAGCCTTACCCTTACCCTAACACTAACAATAAAAGTAATCCTAATCCTAACCCTAACCCTTACCCTTACTCTAAGCCTAACACTAAACCTAACATAACCCTAACCCTAACCCTAACACCTAACCCTAATCCTAACACTAACCCTTACCCTAAACTTAACCCTAACCATAACCCTAACCCTAACACTTACCCTAACCCTAAACCTAACCCTAACCCTAATCCTAACCCTAACACTTACCCTAAACCTCACCCTAACCCTAACCATAAACCTAACCCTAACCCTAACAGTTAGCATTACCCTTACCCTAACCCTAACCCTAAAACTACCCCTAAACCTTAACCTAACCCTAAAACTAACCCTAACCCCTAACCCTAATCCTTACCCTAACCCTAAACCTAACCCTAACCCTTACCCTTACCCTAACCCTAACCCTATCTGTAACACTAAACATAACCTTAACCCTAAACCTTATCCTTTCCCTAACCCTAACCCTAAACCTAACCCTAACCCTTAGTCTTACCCTTACCCTAACCCTTACCCTAACCCTAACCTTAACCCTAACACTTACCCTTACCCTAACCCTAACCTAACCCATACTCTTACTCCAACCCTAACCCTAACCCTAACCCTTACCCTTACCCAAACCCAAACCCTAACCCTAACCCTTACCCTAACCCTAACCCTAACCCTAACCCTTACCCTAGCCCTAACCCTAACCTAACACTTACCTTTACCCTAACCCTAACCCTAAATTTAATCCTAACCCTAACCCTAACCCTTACCCTTACCCAAACCCTAACCCTAAACTTAACCCTAACTCTAACCCTTTCCCTAACTATATCCCTTAACCTTACCCTAAACCTAACCTTAAACCTAACCTTAACCGTAACCCCTAACTCTAAACCTAAACCTAACCCTTACCCTAACGCTTACCCTTACACTAAACCTAACCATAACCCTAACCCTAACCCTAAACCAAACCCTTACTCTAACACTAACCCTAACTTTAACCCCAACCCTAAACCTAACCCTAACCCTAAACCTAACCCTTACCCTAACCCTGACACTAACCCTCACACTAACACTTACCCTTACCCTAATCCTAACCGAAACCCTAACCCTAACCCTTAACCTAACACTAACACTAACCTTAACCCCTAACCCTAACCCTTACCCTAACCCTAACCCTAACCCCTTACCCTAACACTAACCGTACCCTTACCCTAACCCTAACCCTAATCCTAACCCTAACCCTAACCCTTACCCTTATCCTAACCCTAACCCAATACCTAACACTTACCCTTACCCTACCCCAAACATAAACCTAACCCTAACCCTAACCCTTACCCTTACCCTAACCCTAAACCTAACCCTAAATCTAAACCTAACCCTAACCCTTACCCTTACTCTAACCCTAATACTGACCCTAAACCTAACCCTAAACCTAACCCTTACCCTTATCCTAACCCTAAACCTAAACCTAACCCTAACCCTAACCCTACCCCTTACCCTAACCCTAACCCTAATCCTAACTCTAACACTTACCCTTACCCTAACCCTAACCCTAACCCTACCCCTAACACTTACCCTTACCGTTACCCTAACACTAACCCTCACCCTCACCCTAACCCTAACCCTAACCATAACCCCTAACCCTAAACCTAAACGTAAACCTAACCCTTACCCTTACCGTAACCCTAACTCTAACCCTAGCCCTAACCCTAACCCTACCCGTTACCCTAACTCTAACCCTAATCCTAACCCTAACACTTACCCTTACCCTAACCTTAACCCTAATCCTAACCCTAACACTTACACTTACCCTAAGACTAATCCTAACCCTAACACTTACCCTTACCCTAACACTAACCCTCACCCTCACCCTAACCCAAACCTTAACCCTAAACCTAACCCTAACCCTAACCCTTAACCTTATCCTAACCCTAAATCTAACTCTAACCCTAACCCTAACCCTAACCCTCCCTTAACCCTAACCCTAACCCTAACACTTACCCTTACCCTAACACTAACCCTTACCCTCACCCTAACCCTAACCCTTACCCTTATCCTACCCTAACCCTAACCCTATCCCTAAACCTAACCCTAACCCTAACCCTTACACAAAACCTAAACCTAAACCTAACCCTAATCCTAAAACTAACCCTTAACCTAACCCTAACCCTAACACTAACCCTAACCCTAACCCTTACCCTAACCCTAACCCTAACCCTTAACTTTACTCTAACCCTAACCCTAACCCTAACCATAACCCTAAACATAACCCTAACACTAAGACTTACCCTAAACCTAAAGCTAATCCTAACCATAACCCTTACCCTTACCTAACCTTAACCCTAACCCTAACCCTTACCCTAACCCTAACCCTAACGCTAACCCTTAACCTTACTCTAACTCTAACACTATCCCTAACCATTACCCTAACCCTAACCCTAAACCTAACCCAAACACTAACACTTACTCTAACCCTAAAGGTAATCCTAACCATAACCCTTACCCTTACCCTAACCCTAACCCTAACCCTACCCCTAAACGTAACCCTAAACCTGACCCTTACCCGTACCCTAACCCTAACCCTAACCCTAGCCCTTTCCCTTAACCTAACCCTAAACCTAACTCTAATCCTAACCCTAACCCTAACCCTTAACCTAACCCTAACCCTAACCCTAACCCTTAACCTTAACCTAACCCTCAACCAAACTATAACCCTAACCCTAACCTTAACTCTTACCCTAACCTAATCCTAACCCTTACCCTAACCCTAACCCTTACCCTAACCCTAAACTTAACCCCAACCCTAATCCTAATCCTAACCCTAACCCTTACCCTTACACTAACCCTAACCCTAACCCTAACCCTAACCCTTATCCTTTTCCTAACCCTAACCCTTACCCTTACCCTAACCCTAACCCTAACCCTAACCCTAAGCCTTAACATTACCTTAATACTAACACTAAAACTAACCCTAATCCTAACCCTAACCCTTACCCTTACCCTAAGCCTAACCCTAAACCTAACCTAACCCTAACCCTAACACCTAACCCTAACCCTGACCCTAACCCTAACCCTAACCCTTACCCTAAACCTAACCCTAACCCTAACCCTAACCCTAACACTTACCCTAACCCTAAACCTAACCCTAACCCTAACCCTTACCCTAACACTTACCTAAATCTCACCCTAACCCTAACCGTAAACCTAACTCTAACCCTAACCCTTAGCGTTACCCTTACCCTAACCCTAACCCTAAACCTAACCCTAACCCTAACCCTAACCCTACCCCTTAGCCTAACCCTAAAACTAATCCTAACCCTATGACTTACCCTTACCCTAACCCTAACCCTAACCCTAACCCTAACACTTACCCTTACCCTAACACTAACCCTCACCCTCACCCTAACCCTAACCCTAACCCCTAATCCTAACCCTAACCATTACCCTAACCCTAACCCTAATCCTTACGCTTACCCTACCCCTACCCCTTACCCTTTCCCTAACCCTAACCAAACTCTAACCGTAACCCTACCCTTAAACCTAACCCTTAACCTTACCCTAACCCTAACCGTAACCCTAACCCTAGAACTAACCCTAACCCTTACCCTAACCCTTACCCTAACCCTCACCCTAACCTGAACCCTTACCCTAACCCTAACCCTAACCCTAACCTTACCCTTACCCTTACCCTAACCCTAACCCTAAACTTAATCCTAACCCTAAACCTAACCCTAACCCTTACCCTTACCCAAACCGTAACTCTAAAATAACCCTAACTCTAAACCTATCCCTAACCATATCCCTTACCCTTACCCTAAGACTAACCCTAAACGTAACCCTAACCGAACCCCTAAACCTAAACCTAACCCTAAGCCTTACCCTTACCCTAACCCTAACCCTAACCCTGACCCTAACCTTAAACCTTACCCTTACCCTAACCCTAACCCTAACAATTAACAAAACCCTAACACTAACAATAACCCTAACCCAATCCCTTACCCTTACCCTAAAACTAACCATAACCCCTAACCCTAACCCTAACCCTTACCGTAACCCTAACACTAACTCTAACCCCAAACTTTACACTTACCCTAAAACTAACCCTAACCCTAACCCTAACCCTTAACCTTACCCTAACCCCAGCCCTAACCCTAACCCTAACACATACCTTAACACCTACCCTTACCCTAACCCTAACCCAAACACTAACTGTAACCCTAAACCTAACCCTAAAACTAACCCTAACCCTAATCCTAACCCTAACCCTTACCTTAACCCTAACCTTAACCGCAACACTAAACCTAACCCTAACACTAACCCCAACCCTTAACTTTACCCTAACCGTTACCCTAAACCTAACACTAACCCTAACCCTAAACCTAACCCTTACCCTAAGCCTAACCCTAATCCTAACCCTAAACCTTACCCTTACCCTAACCCTAACCCTAAAACTAACCCTAACCCTAACCTTAACCCTAAACCTTAGCCTTACCCTAACCCTAACCCTAACCCTATCCCTAAACCTAACCCTAACCCTAACCCTTACACAAAACCTAAACCTAAACCTAACCCTAATCCTAAAACTAACACTTAACCTAACCCTAACCCTAAATCTAACCCTAACCCTAACCCTTACCCTAACCCTAACCCTAACCCTTAACATTACTCTAACCCTAACCCTAACCCTAAACCTAAACCTAACACTAAGACTTACCCTAACCCTAAAGCTAATCCTAACCATAACCCTTACCCTTACCTAACCTTAACCCTAACCCTAACCCTTACCCTAACCCTAACCTTAACGCTAACCCTTAACCTTTCTCTAACCCTAACCCTAACCCTAACCCTAACCATTACCCTAACCCTAACCCTAAACCTAACCCTAACACTAACACTTACTCTAACCCTAAAGGTAATCCTAACCATAACCCTTACCCTTACCCTAACCCTAACCCTACCCTTAACCTTACCCTAAACCTGACCCTTACCTGTACCCTAACCCTAACCCTAGCCCTTTCCCTTAACCTAACCCTAAACCTAACTCTAATCCTAACCCTAACCCTAACCCTTAACCTAACCCTAACCCTAACCCTAACCCTAAACCTTAACCTAACCCTCAACCTAACTATAACCCTAATCCTAACCTTAACTCTTACCCTAACCTAATCCTAACCCTTACCCTAACCCTAACCCTTACCCTAACCCTAAACTTAACCCTAACCCTAACCCTAATCCTAACCCTAACCCTTACCCTTACACTAACCCTAACCCTAACCCTAACCCTAACCCTAACCCTTATCCTTTTCCTAACCCTAACCCTAACCCTTACCCTAACCCTAACCCTAATCCTAACCCTAAGCCTTACCATTACCCTAACACTAACACTAAAACTAACCCTAATCCCAACCCAAACCCTTACCCTAACCCTAACGCTAACCCTAACCCTAAACCTAACCCTAACGCTAACCCTAAGCCTAACTCTTACCCTTAGCGTAACCCTAACCCTTTCCCTAAACCTAACCCTAACACTAAACCTAACCCTAACCCTAAACCAGACCCTAGCCCTAAACCTAAACCTAATAATTCCCCTTACCCTAAACCTAATTCTAAACCTAACACTAACGCTAACCCTAACCTTAACCCCTAACCCTAAACCTAACCCTAACACTAACCCTAAACCTTACCCTTATCCTAACCGAAACCCTAACCCTAACCCTAACACTTACCCTTAGCCTTACCCTAAACCTTACCCTAACCCTAACCCTTACCTTAACCCTAACAATAATCTTAACCCTAACCCTAACCCTAACCCTAAGATTAACCCTAACCTTAACCCTTACCCTAACCCTAACCCTTACCCTAACCCGAAACCTAACCCTAAACCTAACCCTCACCCTTACCTTTACTCTAAACCTAACCCTAATCCTAACCCTAACCATAACCCCTAACCCTAAACCTAACCCAAACCCTAACCCTTACCCTTATCCTAAACCTAACCCTAACCCTAACCCTAACCCTAACCCTTACCCTTATCCTAAACCTAACCCTAACCCTAACCACAACCCTAAACCTAACCCTAACCCTAACCCTAACCCTAACCCTTACCCTTATCCTCATCCTTACCTTACACTAACCCTAACCCTAAACCTAAACCTAACCCTAACCCTAAACCATAACCTTAACCCTAACCCTAACACTAACCCTTACCCTTATCCTAAACCTAAACCTAACCCTAACCCTAACACCTAACCCTAACCCTAACCCTAACCCTTACCCTTATCCTAAACCTAACACTAACCCTAACCCCAACCCTAAACCAAACCCTAGCCCTAACCCTTACCCTAATCCTAACACTTACACTTACCCTTACTCTAACCCTAACCCTAACCCTAACCCTCACCCTAACCCTAAACCTAACCCTAAACCTAAACCTAACCCTCAACCTACCCTTTACCCCTACCCTAACCCTAAGCCTAACCCTAACCCTAACCCTAATTCTTACCCTAACCCTAACCCTAACCCTAATCCTTACGCTAAACCTAATCCTAACCCTAACCCTTACCCTAACAATAACCCTTACTCTAACCCTAACCCTAACTTAACCCTTTCCCTTACCCTAACCATAACCCTAACCCTAACCCTAACCCCTAACCCTAACCCTAACCCTTACCCTTACCCTAAACCTAACCCTAATCCTAACCCTAACACTTACGCTTACCCTAACCCTAACCCTAATCCTAACTCTTACCCTAACCTTAACCCTAACCCTAACCCTATCCCTTACCCTTACCTTTACCCTAACCATAACCCTCAACCTTACCCTTACCCCTACCCTAACCCTAAGCATAAGCATAACCATAACCCTAACCCTAACCCTAATCCTTACCCTTACCCTAACTCTAACACTAACCCTAACACCTAACCCTAACCCTAACTCCAACCGTAACCCTTACTCTTACCCTTACCCTAACACTAACAATAACCTTAAGCCTAACCCTAATCCTAACCCTAACCTTAACATTACCCTAACCCTAACCCTAACCCTAACCCTAACCTTACCCTAACCCTAACCCTAACCCTAATCCTTACCCTAACCTTAACCTTAATGCTAACCCAAAACCTAACCGTATCTCTTACCCTAACCCTAACACTGACACTAACTCCTAACCCTAACCCTAACCCTAAGCCTTACCCTTACTCTAAACCTAACCCTAACCCTAACCCTAACACTTACCCATAGCCTAACCCTAAACCTAACCCTAACCCTTACCCTTACCCTAACCCTAACCCTAACACTTACCCTTACTCTAAACCTAACCCTCTACCTTAACCTAACACTCACCCTAACCCTAACCCTAACCCCTAACCCTAACCCTAAACCTAAGCCTAACCCTAACCCTTACCCTTAACCTTACCCTAAATCTAACCCTAACCCTAACACTTACGCTTACCTAACCCTAAACCTTACCCTTAGCCTAACCCTTACCCTGACCCTAACACTTACCCTAAATCTTAACCTTATCCTAACCCTAACAATAACCCTAACCCTAACACATACCCATACCCTAACCCTAACCCTAACCCTCACACTTATCTTACGAAAACCCTAACTCTAAACCTAACACTAACCTTAACCCTAACCCTTACCCTTACCCTAACCTAAAAGCTAACGCTAACCCCAACTCTAAACCTTACCCATACTCTAACCCTAAAGCTAACTCTTCTACTTATCCTAACCGTAACCCTAACCCTAACCCCAACACTTACCCTAAACCTTACCCTAACCCTAAACCTATCCCTAAGCCTAAACCTAAGCCTAACACTTACCCTTACCCTAAACCTAAACCTGACCCTAACACTTACACTTACCCTAACCCTAACCCTAACCATAAACCTAAACCTAACCTTAACCCTAACCCTAACCCTCACGATTACCCTCTCCCTAACCTTAACCCTAATTCTTACCCTATCCCAACCCCTGACCCTAACCCATTCCCTAACCATAACCCTAACTCTTACCTTTATCCTAATCCTAACAATAACCCTAACCCTAACACTTACCCTTACCCTAACCCTAACCCTAACCCTTACCCTTACCCTTAACCGTAACTCTAAACCTAACACTAACCTTAACCCTAACCCTAACCCTAACCCTAACCCTAACCCTAACGCTAACCCCAACTCTAAACCTTACACATACTCCAACCCTAACCCTAACCCTTCCACTTCTGCTAACCCTAACCCTAACCCTAACACTTACCCTAACCCTAACTCTAAAACTAAACCTATCCCTAAGCCTAAACCTAACAATAACACTTACCCTTACCCTAACCCTAACCCTAACCCTAACCATAACAGTTACCCTTACCCTAACCCTAACCCTAACCTTAAACCTAAAACTAACCGTAACCCTAACCCTAACCCTCACGATTACTCTTACCCTAACCTTAACCCTAATCCTTACACTATCCCAACCCCTAACCCTAACCCTTACCCTAATCCTTCCCCTTCCCCTAACCCTAACCCTAACCCTAAACCTAACCTTAACCCTAACACTAACCCTAACCCTAACCCTTATCTAACCCTATCCGTAACCCTAAACCTCACCCTAACCCTTACCCCTACCCTAACCCTAAGCCTATCCCTAACCCAAACCCTAAGCTGAACTCTAACCCTAAACCTAACCCTTACCCATACCCTAACCCTAACCCTAAACCTAACCCTAACCCTAACCTTAACCCTAAACCTTACCCTTACCCTAACCCTAACCCTAACCCTAAACCTAACCCTAAAACTAACTCTAACCTT
This sequence comes from Megascapheus bottae, assembly GCA_024803745.1. Taxonomy (NCBI): domain Eukaryota; kingdom Metazoa; phylum Chordata; class Mammalia; order Rodentia; family Geomyidae; genus Megascapheus; species Megascapheus bottae. The sequence goes on along the minus strand of JANJXV010000591.1, from coordinate 417,620 downwards.
AACGCAAACCCTAACCCTAACACTACCATTAACCCTTACCCTTACCCTTACCCTAAAGCTAACCCTAACCCTAACCCTTACCCTTACCCTAACACTAACTCTAACCCTAACACTAACCCTAAAACCTAACCCTAACCCTAACCCTAACCCTTACCCTGACCCTGACCCTAACCCGAACCCTAACCCTAACACTCACCCTTACCCTTACTCTAAACCTAACCCTAAACCTAACACTTACCATAACCCTAACCCTAATCCCTAACCCTAACCCTAACACTAACCCTAACCGTTACCCTTATCCTAACCATTACCCTTACCCTAACCCTAACCCTAAACCTAACCCTAACCCTAACCCCTAATCCTAACCCTAAACCAAACCTTTACCCTTATCTTAACCCTAACCCTAACTCTAAATCTAACACTTTCCCTAAACCTAACCCTAACCCTAACCCTAAACCTAACCCTAACACTAAGCCTTGCCCTTACCCTAACACTAAACCTAAACCTAACACTAACCCTAACCCTAACCCTTACCCTAACCCTAACACTTACCCTAACGCTAACCCTAACCCTAAACCTAAACCTAACCCTAACCCTAACCCCTAACCCTAACCCTAACCCTAACCCTTATCCTTATCCTAAACCTAACCCTAACCCTAACCCTAAACCTAAACCTAACCCTAACACTACTCCTAATCCCAATCCTAACACTTACACTTACACTAACCCTAACGCTAACCCTAACACTTACCCTTACCCTAACCCGAACCATAACCCTAACCCTTACCCTAACCCTAACCCTAACCCTAATCCCTACACCTAACCCTAACCCTAACACTTACCCTTACCCTAACCCTAAACCTAACCCTAACCCTAACCCCTAACCCTATCCCTAACCCTAACCCTAACCCTAAGCCTAACCCTAACGCTTACCCTAATCCTAACCCTAACCCTAAACTTACCCCCAACACTAACCCTAAACCTAACCCTAACCCTAACCCTTACCCTTACCCTAATCCTAAACATAACCCTAACCCTAACCCTTACCCTAAACCTTACCCTTTCCCTAACCCTAACCCTAACCCTAAACCTAACCTTAACCCTAACACTAACCCTAACCCTAACCCTTACCCTTACCTAACCCTAACCGTAACCCTAACCCTCACCCTAACCCTTACCCCTACCCTAACCCTAAGCCTAACCCTAACCCTAACCCTAACCCTAACTCTAACCCTAACGCTAACGCTAACCCTAACCCTAACATTAACCCTAACCCTTATCCTTACCCTAAACCTAACCCTAACCCTAACGCTTACCCTTACCCTAATACTAACACTAACCCTAACCCTAACCCCTAACCCTAACCCTAACCCTACCCCTAACCATAACCCTTAACTTTACACTGACCCTAACCCTAACCCTAACCCTTACCCTTATCCTAACCCTTACACTTACCCTAACCCTAACCCTAAACCTAACCCTAACCCCTAATCCTAACCCTAAACCTAACCCTTACCCTCATCTTAACCCTAACCCTAACCCTAAACCTAACACTTTCCCTAACCCTAACCCTAACCCTAACCCTAAACCAAACCCTCACCCTAACCCTAAACCTCAACCTTACCCTTACCCTAACCATAACCCTAACCCTAACACTTTCCCTTACCCTAACCCTAACCCTAACCCTATACCTTACCCAAACCCTCACCCTAACCCTAACCCATAACCCTAAACCTAACCCTAACCCTTACCCTAACACTAAACCTAAACCTAACACTAACCCTAACCCTAACACTTACCCTTACCCTAAAACTAAGATTAACCCTAACCTTAACCCTTACCCAAACCCTAACCCTTACCCTAACCCTAACCCTAAACCTAAACCAAACCCTCACCCTAACCCTAAACCTCAACCTTACCCTTACCCTAACCATAACCCTAACCCTAACACTTTCCCTTACCCTAACCCTAACCCTAACCCTATACCTTACCCTAACACTCACCCTAACCCTAACCCCTAACCCTAACCCTAACCCTAACCCTAACACTAACCCTTACCCTTACCCTAATCCTAAACATAACCCTAACCCTAACCCTTACCCTAAACCTTACCCTTTCCCTAACCCTAACCCTAAGACCCTAAACCTAACCTTAACCCTAACACTAACCCTAACCCTAACCCTTACCCTTACCTAACCCTAACCGTAACCCTAACCCTCACCCTAACCGTTACCCCTACCCTAACCCTAAGCCTAACCCTAACCCTAACCCTAACCCTAACTCTAACCCTAACGCTAACGCTAACCCTAACCCTAAAATTAACCCTAACCCTTACCCTTACCCTAAACCTAACCCTAACCCTAACGCTTACCCTTACCCTAATACTAACACTAACCCTAACCCTAACCCCTAACCCTAACCCTAACCCTACCCCTAACCATAACCCTTAACTTTACACTGACGCTAACCCTAACCCTAACCATAACCCTAACACTAACCCTTACCGTTAACCTTATCCTAACCCTTACACTTACCCTAACCCTAACCCTAAACCTAACCCTAACCCTAACCCCTAATCCTAACCCTAAACCTAACCCTTACCCTCATCTTTACCCTAACCCTAACCCTAAACCTAACACTTTCCCTAACCCTAACCCTAACCCTAACCCTAAACCAAACCCTCACCCTAACTCTAAACCTCAACCTTACCCTTACCCTAACCATAACCCTAACCCTAACACTTTCCCTTACCCTAACCCTAACTCTAACCCTATACCTTACCCTAACCCTCACCCTAACCCTAACCCCTAACCCTAATCATAACCCTAACCCTTACCCTAACACTAAACCTAGACCTAACACTAACCCTAACCCTAACACTTACCCTTACCCTAAAACTAAGATTAACCCTAACCTTAACCCTTACCCAAACCCTAACCCTTACCCTAACCCTAACCCTAAACCTAAACCTAAACCTATCCCTAACCCTAACCCCTAACCCTAACCCTAACCCTAACCCTAACCCTACCCTAACCCTTACACTAAACCTAACCCTAACCCTAACACTAACACTTACCCTTACCCCAACCCTAACCCTAACCCTAACCCTAACCCTCACCCTCACCCTTACCCTACCCTAACCCTAACCCCAACCCTAACCCTAACCCTAACCCTAACCCTTACCCTTATCCTTATCCTAAACCTAAGCCTAACCCTAACCCTAATCCTAACCCTAACCCTAATCCTAACACTAATCCTAACACTTACACTTACACTAAACCTAAACCTTACCGTAACCCTAAAACTTACCCTTACCCTAACCCGAACCCTAACCCTAACCCTTACCCTAACCCTAACCCTAACCCTAAGCCCTACACCTAACCCTAACCCTAACACTTACCCTTACCCTTACCTAAACCTAACCCTAACCCATAACCCGAACCCTAACTCTAAACCTTAACCTTATCCTAAACCTAACCCTAACCCTAACCCCAACCCTAACCCTAACCCTAACCCTAACCCTTACCCTTATCCTAAACCTAACCCTAACCCTAACCCTAACCCTAATCCTAACCCTAACCCTAATCCTAACACTAATGCTAACACTTACACTTACACTAACCCTAACCCTAAACCTAACCCTAACACTTACCCTTACCGTAACCCGAACCCTACCCTAACCCTTAACCTAACCCTAACCCTAACCCTAAGTCCTACACCTAACCCTAACACTAACACTTACCCTTACCCTAACCCTAAACCTAAACCTAACCCTAAACCCTAACCCGCACCCTAACTCTAACCCTTAACCTTATCCTAAACCTAACCCTAACCCTAACCCCAACCCTAAACCTAACCCTAACCCTAACCCTAATCCTAACACTTACCCTTACACTAACCCCAACCCTAACCCTAACCCTAACCCTAACCCTTACCCTTATCCTAAACCTAACCTTAACCCTAACCCTAACCCTAATCCTAACCCTAACCCTAATCCTAACCCTAACCCTAATCCTAACACTAATGTTAACACTTACACTTACACTAACCCTAACCCTAAACCTAACCCTAACACTTACCGTTACCGTAACCCGAACCCTTCCCTAACCCTTGCCCTAACCCTAACCCTAACCCTAAGTCCTACACCTAACCCTAACACTAACACTTACCCTTACCCTAACCCTAAACCTAAACCTAAACCTAACCCTAACCCCTAACCCGAACTCTAACTCTAACCCTTAACCTTATCCTAAACCTAACCCTAACCCTAAACCCAACCCTAAACCTAACCCTAACCCTAACCCTAATCCTAACACTTACCCTTACACTAACCCTAACAATAACCCTAAACCTAACACTTACCCTTACCCTAACCCTAACCCTAACCTTAATGCTAACCCTAACCGTAACCTAACACTTACGCTTACCTTAACCCTATCCCTAACCCTAATGCTCACCCTTACCCTACCCTAACCCTAACCCTAATCCTAACCCTAACCATAACCCCTAACCCTAACCCTAACCCAAAACCTAACCGTTACCCTTATCCTAACCCTTACCCTTACCCTAACCCTAACCCTAAACCTAAACCTAAAAACAACCCTAACCCCTAACCCTAACCCTAACCCTAATCCTAACACTTACCCTTACACTAACCAAAACCCTAACCCTAACCCTAACAGTTACCCTTACCCTAACCCGAACCCTAACCCTAACCCTAACCCTTACTCTTACCCTAACCCTAACCCTAACACTTACCCTTACCCTAACCCTAACCCTCTACCTTACCCTAACCCTAAAACTTACCCTTACCTAACCGTAACACTTACCCTTACCCTAACCCTAACCCTAACCCTAACCCTTACCTTACGCTAACCCTAACTCTAAACCTACCACTAACCTTAACCCTAACCCTTACCCTTACCCTAACCCAAATCCTAAGGCTAACCCCAACTCTAAAACTTACCCATACTCTAACCCTAACCCTAACCCTTCCACTAATCCTCACCCTAAACCTAACCCTAACCCTAACACTAACGCTAACCCTAACCCTAAACCTATCCCTTAGCCTAAACCTAACCCTAACACTTACCTTTACCCTAACCCTAACCCTAACATTCACCCTTACCCTAACCCTAACCCTAACCTTAAACCTAAACCTAACCCTAACCCTAACCCTAACCCTCACGATTACCCTTACCCTAACCTTAACCCTAATCCTTACACTACCTCAACCCCTAACCCTAACCCTTACCCTAAACCTTACCCTTTCCCTAACCCTAACCCTAAACCTAACCTTAACCCTAACACTAACCCTAACCCTAACCCTAACCCTTACTCTTACCTAACCCTAACCCTAACCCTAACCCTCACCCTAACCCTTACCCCTACCCTAACCCTAAGCCTAACCCTAACCCTAACTCTAAGCTTAACGCTAACCCTAAACCTAACCCTTACCCATACCCTAACCCTAACCCTAAACCTAACACTAAACCTAACCTTAACCCTAAAAATTACCCTTACCCTAACCTTAACCCTAAACCTAACCCTAACCCTAACTCTAACCCTAACTATAACCCTAAACCTAACCCTAACATTGACCCTAACCCTTACCCTTACCCTAAACCTAACCCTAACCCTAACCCTTACCCTTACCCTAAAACTAACACTAACCCTAAACTTAACCCTAACCCTAACCCTTACCCTGAACCTGAACCTAACCATAACCCTAACCCTAACCCTCACCCTTACCCTTACTCTAAACCTAACCCTAAACCTAACCCTTACTCTACTCCTAACCATAACCCCTAACCCTAACCCTAACACTAACCATAACTGTTACCCTTATCCTAACCCTTACCCTTACCCTAACCCTAACCCTAAACCTAACCCTAACCCTAACCCCTAATCCTAACCCTAAACCTGACCTTTACCCTTATCTTAACCCTAACCCTAACCCTAAACCTAACACTTTCCTTAAACCTAACCCTAAACCTAACCCTAAACCTAACCCTCACCCTAACCCTAAACCTCACCCTTACACTTACCCTAACCCTAACCCCAAAACTTACCCTTACCCGAACCCTAACCCTAACCCTATACCTTACCCTAACCCTAACCCTAACCCTAACCCCTAACCCTAAACCTAACCCTAACCCTTGCCCTTACCCTAACACTAAACCTAATCCTAACACTAACCCTAACCCTAACCCTTACCCTAACCCTAACCCTTACCCTAACCCTAACCCTAAACCTAACCCTAAACCTAACCCTAACCCTAACCATTAACCCTAACCCTAACCCAAACCCTAACCCTTAACCTTATCCTAAACCTAACCCTAACCCTAAACCTAATCCTAATCCTAATCCTAACACTTACACTTACACTAACACTAACCCTAACCCTAACACTAACACTTACCCTTACCCTAACCCGAACCCTAACCCTAACCCTTACCCTAACCCTAACCCTAACCCCTACACCTAACCCTAACCCTAACACTTACCCTTACCCTAAACCTAAACCTAACCCTAACCCTAACCCCTAACCCTAACCCTAACCCTAACCCTTAACCTTATCCTAAACCTAACCCGAACCCTAATCCTGACCCTAACCCTAACCCTAAACCTTAACCTGACCCTGACCCTGACCCTAACCCTAACCCTAACCCTCACCCTTACCCTTACTCTAACCCTAACCCTAATCCTAAACCTAACCATAACCCCTAAACCTAACCCTAACCCAAACCCCAACAGTTACCCTTATCCTAAACCTTACGCTTACCCTAACCCTAACCCTAAACCTAACCCTCACCCTTACCCTACCCTAACCCTAACCCTAATCCTAACCCTAACCATAACCCCTAAACCTAACCCTAACCCAAACCCCAACAGTTACCCTAATCTAACCCTTACCCTTACCCTAACCCTAACCCTAAACATAAACATAAAAATAAACCTAACACCTAACCCTAACCCTAACCCTAACCCTTACCTTATCCGAAACCTAACCCTAACCCTAACCCTGACCCTACCCCTAACCCTCACCCTAACCATAAGCCTAATCCTAACCCTAACCCTTACCCTTACACTAACCCTAACCCTAACCCTTACCCTAACCATAACACTTACCCTTACCCTAACCCTAAGCCTAACCCTAACCCTTACCCTAATCCTAACAGTAACCCTAAAATTACCCCCAACACAAACCCTAAACCTAACCCTAACACTAACCTCTACCCTTACCCTAATCCTAAACATAACCCTAACCCTTACCCTAACCCTTACCCCTTCCTAACCCTAACCCTAACCCTAAACCTAAACTTAACACTAACACTAACCCTAACCCTAACACTTACCCTTACCTAACCCTAACCCTAAACCTAACCCTAACCATAACCTTAACCCTAAAACTTACCCTTACCCTAACCCTAACCCTAACCCTAAACCTAACCCTAACTCTAACTCTAACTCTAACCCTAACCCTAACCCTAACATTAACCGTAACCCTTGCCCTTACCCTAAACCTAACCCTAATCATAACCCTTACCCTTACCCTAACACTAACACTAACCCTAACACTCACCCTAACCCCTAACCCTAACCCTATCCCTAAACCTTACCCTGACCTTGACCCTAACCCGAACCCTAAAACTAACCCTCACCCTTACCCTTACTCTAACCCTAACCCTAAACCTAACCCTTACCCTAACCCTAACCCTAACCCCTACCCTAACCCTAACACTAACCCTAACCATTACCCTTATCCTAACCCTTACCCTTACCCTTACCCTAACCCTAACCCTAAACCTAACCCTAACACTAACCCTAATCCTAACCCTAACCCTAACGCTAACACTAACATTAACCTTAACCCTTACCCTTACCCTAAACCTAACCCTAACCATAACCCTTACCCTTACCCTAACACTAACACTAACCCTAACCCCTAACCCTAACACTAACACTAACCCTAAACCTTAACCTAACCCTGACCCTAAACCTAATCCTAACCCTAACCCTCACCCTTACCCTTACTCTAACCCTAACCCTAAACCTAACCCTTACCCTCTCCCTAAACCTAACCCCTACCCTAACCCTAACACTAACCCTAACCGTTACCCTTAGCCTAACCCTTACCCTTACCCTAACCCTAACCCTAAACCTAACCCTAACACTAACCCCTAATCCTAACCCTAAACCTAACCCTTCCCCTTATCTTAACCCTAAACCTAAACCTAACACTTTCCCTAACCCTAACCCTAACACTAAACCTCACCCTTACACTTACACTAACCCTAACCCTAACATTTACCCTTACCCAAACCCTAACCCTAACCCTAACCCTTACCCTAACCCTAAGCCTAACCCTTACCCCTAACCCTAACCCTAACCCTAACCCTTGCCCTTAACCTAACACTAAACCTAAACTTAACACTAACCCTAACCCTAACCCTTACCCTAACCCTAACCCTTACCCTAACCTTAACCCTAACCATAAACCTAAACCTAACCCTAACCCTAACCCCAAACCCTAACCCTAACCCCAAGCCTAACCCTTACCCTTATCCTAAACCTAACCCTAACCCTAACCGTAAACCTAACCCTAACCCTAATCCGAATCCTAATCCTAACACTTACACTTACACTAACCCTAACCCTAACGCTAACACTAACACCCTTACCCTAATCCGAACGCTAACCTTAACCCTTATCCTAACCCTAACCCTAACCCTAACCGATATACTTACCCCTAACCCTAACACTTACCCTTACCCTAACCCTAAACCTAACCCTAACCCTAAGCCCTAACCCTAACCCTAATGCTTAACCTTATCCTAAACCTATCCCTAACCCTAACCCCAACCCTAAACCTAACCCTAACCCTACCCCTAACCCTAATCCTAACACCTACCCTTACACTAACCCTAACCCTAACCCTAACCCTAACACTTACCCTTACCCTAACCCTAACCCTAACCCTAACCCTAACCCTCACCCTTACCCTACCTAACCCTAATCCTAACCCTAACCATAACCCCTAACCCTAACCCTAACCTAAACCCCAACAGTTACCCTTATCCTAACCCTTACCCTTACAATAACCCTAACTCTAAACCTAAACCTAAAAATAACCCTAACCCCTAACTCTAACCCTAACCTTAACGCTTTCCCTTATCCTAAACCTAACCCTAACCCTAACCCTAACCCTAACCCTAATCCTCACCCTAACCCTAAGCCTAATCCTAACCCTAACCCTTACCCTTACCTAACCCTAACCCTTACTATAACCCTAAACCTTACTCTAACCCTAACCCTAAACCTAACCCTAACCCTAACCCCTAATCCTAACCCTAAACCTGACCTTTACCCTTATCTTAACCCTAACCCTAACCCTAAACCTAACACTTTCCTTAAACCTAACCCTAAACCTAACCCTAAACCTAACCCTCACCCTAACCCTAACCCTAACCCTATACCTTACCCTAACCCTAACCCTAACCCTAACCCCTAACCCTAAAGCTAACCCTAACCCTTGCTCTTACCCTAACACTAAACCTAAACCTAACACTAACCCTAACCCTAACCCTTACCCTAACCCTAACCCTTACCCTAACCCTAACCCTAAACCTAACCCTAAACCTAAACCTAACCCTAACCATTAACCCTAACCCTAACCCCAACCCTAACCCTTAACCTTATCCTAAACCTAACCCTAACCCTAAACCTAATCCTAATCCTAATCCTAACACTTACACTTACACTAACCCTAACCCTAACCCTAACACTAACACTTACCCTTACCCTAACCCGAACCCTAACCCTAACCCTTACCCTAACCCTAACCCTAACCCTAACCCCTACACCTAACCCTAACCCTAACACTTACCCTTACCCTAAACCTAAACCTAAACCTAACCCTAACCCCTAACATTAACCCTAACCCTAACCCTTAACTTTATCCTAAACCTAATCCGAACCCTAATCCTGACCCTAACCCTAACCCTAAACCTTACCCTGACCCTGACCCTAACCCTAACCCTAACCCTAACCCTCACCCTTACCCTTACTCTAACCCTAACCCTAATCCTAAACCTAACCATAACCCCTAAACCTAACCCTAACCCAAACCCCAACAGTTACCCTTATCCTAAACCTTACGCTTACCCTAACCCTAACCCTAAACCTAACCCTCACCCTTACCCTACCCTAACCCTAACCCTAATCCTAACCCTAACCATAACCCCTAAACCTAACCCTAACCCAAACCCCAACAGTTACCCTAATCTAACCCTTACCCTTACCCTAACCCTAACCCTAAACCTAAACATAAAAATAAACCTAACACCTAACCCTAACCCTAATCCTAACCCTTACCTTATCCTAAACCTAACCCTAACCCTAACCCTGACCCTACCCCTAACCCTCACCCTAACCATAAACCTAATCCTAACCCTAACCTTTACCCTTACACTAACCCTAACCCTAACCCTTACCCTAACCATAACACTTACCCTTACCCTAACCCTAAGCCTAACCCTAACCCTTACCCTAATCCTAACCCTAACCCTAAACTTACCCCCAACACAAACCCTAAACCTAACCCTAACACTAACCTCTACCCTTACCCTAATCCTAAACATAACCCTAACCCTTACCCTTTCCTAACCCTAACCCTAACCCTAAACCTAACCTTAACCCTAACACTAACCCTAACCCTAACCCTTACCCTTACCTAACCCTAACCCTACACCTAACCCTAACCCTAACCTTAACCCTAAAACTTACCCTTACCCTAACCCTAACCCTAACCCTAAACCTAACCCTAACTCTAACCCTAACTCTAACCCTAACCCTAACCCTAACATTAACCCTAACCCTTGCCCTTACCCTAAACTTAACCCTAACCATAACCCTTACCCTTACCCTAACACTAACACTAACCCTAACACTCACCCTAACCCCTAACCCTAACCCTAACCCTAAACCTTACCCTGACCCTGACCCTAACCCGAACCCTAAAACTAACCCTCACCCTTACCCTTACTCTAACCCTAACCCTAAACCTAACCCTTACCCTAACCCTAACCCTAACCCCTACCCTAACCCTAACCCTAATCCCTACACCTAACCCTAACCCTAACACTTACCCTTACCCTAACCCTAAACCTAACCCTAACCCTAACCCCTAACCCTATCCCTAACCCTAACCCTAACCCTAAGCCTAACCCTAACGCTTACCCTAATCCTAACCCTAACCCTAAACTTACCCCCAACACTAACCCTAAACCTAACCCTAACCCTAACCGTTACCCTTACCCTAATCCTAAACATAACCCTAACCCTAACCCTTACCCTAAACCTTACCCTTTCCCTAACCCTAACCCTAACCCTAAACCTAACCTTAACCCTAACACTAACCCTAACCCTAACCCTTACCCTTACCTAACCCTAACCGTAACCCTAACCCTCACCCTAACCCTTACCCCTACCCTAACCCTAAGCCTAACCCTAACCCTAACCCTAACCCTAACTCTAACCCTAACGCTAACGCTAACCCTAACCCTAACATTAACCCTAACCCTTATCCTTACCCTAAACCTAACCCTAACCCTAACGCTTACCCTTACCCTAATACTAACACTAACCCTAACCCTAACCCCTAACCCTAACCCTAACCCTACCCCTAACCATAACCCTTAACTTTACACTGACCCTAAACCTAACCCTAACCCTAACCCTAACCGTAACCCTAACCCTTACCCTAACACTAACTCCTAACCCTAAACCTAACCCTAACCCTAACCATTACCCTTACCCTAATCCTAAACCTAACCCTAACCCTTACCGTAACCCTAACCCTAACCCTAACCCTTACCCTTAACGTAACCGTAACCCTAACGCTAACCCTAACCCTAAACCTTACCCTTATCCTAAACCTAACCCTAACCCTAACCCTAATCCTAATCCTAACCCTAACCCTAATCCTAATCCTAATCCTAACACTTACACTTACACTAACCCTAACCCTAACCCTTACCCTAACCCTAAACCTAAACCTAACCCTAACCCCTAACCCTAAATCTAACCCTAACCCTTACCCTTTCCCTAACACTAAACCTAAACCTAACACTAACCCTAACCCTAACACTTACCCTTACCCTAAAACTAAGATTAACCCTAACCTTAACCCTTACCCTAACCCTTACCCTAAACCTAAACCTTACCCTAACCCCTAACCCTAACCCTAACCCTAACCCTTACCCTTATCCTAAACCTAACCCTAACCCTAACCCTAACCCTAATCCTTACCCTAATCCTAACACTTACACTTACACTAACCCTAACCCTAACCCTAACCCTAACCCTAACCCTAACCCTTACCCTTATCCTAAACCTAACCCTAACCCTAACCCTAATCCTAACCCTAACCCTAACCCTTACCCTAACCCGAACCCTAACCCTAACCCTTACCCTAACCGTAACCTTAACCGTAACCCCTACACCTAAACCTAACCATAACACTTACCCTTACCCTAACCCTAAACCTAACCCTAACCCCTAACCCTAACCCTAACACTAACCCTTAACCTTATCCTAAACCTAAGCCTCACCCTAACCCCAACCCTAAACCTAACCCTAACCCTAACCCAAACCCTAATCCTAACATTTACCTTACACTAACCCTAACCCTAACCCTAACCCTAAAATTTACCCTTACCCTAACCCTAACCCTAACCCTAATCCTCACCCTTACCATACCCTAACCCTAACCCTAATCCTAACCCTAACCATAACCCCTAACCTTACCCCTAACCGAAAACCTAACAGTTACCCTTATCCTAACCCTTTCCCTTACCCTAACAGTAACCCTAAACCTAAACCTAAAAATAACCCTGACCCCTAAACCTAACCCTAACCCTAACCGTTACTCTTATCCTAAACCTAACCCTAAACCTAACCCTAAACCTAACCCTAACCGTCACCCTAACCCTAAGGCTAATCCTAACCCTAACCCTAAACCTTACCCTAACCCTAACCCTAACCCTTATGCTAACCCTAACACTTACCCTTACCCTAAGCCTAACCCTAACCCTTACCCGAATCCCAACCCTAACCCTAAACTTACACACAACATTAAACCTAAACCTAACCCTAACCCTAACCATTACCCTTACCCTAATCCTAAACCTAACCCTAACCCTTACCGTAACCCTAACCCTAACCCTAACCCTTACCCTTAACGTAACCCTAACCCTAACGCTAACCCTAACCCTAAACCTTACCCTTATCCTAAACCTAACCCTAACCCTAACCCTAACCCTAATCCTAACCCTAACCCTAATCCTAATCCTAATCCTAACACTTACACTTACACTAACCCTAACCCTAACACTTACCCTTACCCTAACCCGAACCCTAACCCTAACCCTTACCCTAACCCTAACCCTAACCCTAACCCCTACACCTAAACCTAACCCTAACACTTACCCTAACCCTAACCCTAAACCTAACCCTAACCCTAACCCCTAACCCTAACCCTAACCCTAACCCTTCACCTTATCCTAAACCTAAACCTAACCCTAACCCCAAACCTAAACCTAACCCTAACCCTAACCCTAAACCTAATCCTAACACTTACCCTTACACTAACCCTAACCCTAACCCTAACACTTCCCCTTACCCGAACCCAAACCCTAACCCTAACCCTAATCCTCACCCTTACCCTACCCTAACCCTAACCCTAATCCTAACCCTAACTATAACCCCTAACCCTAACCCTAACCCAAAACCTAACCGTTACCCTTATCCTAACCCTTAACCTTACCCTAACCCTAAACCTAAACCTAAACCTAAAAATAACCCTAACCCCTAACCCTAACCCTAACCCTAACCCTTACCCTTGTCCTAAACCTAACCCTAAACCTAACCCTAAACCTAACCCTAACCCTCACCCTAACCCTAAGGCTAATCCTAACCCTAACACTAACCCTTACCCTAACCCTAACCCTAACCTTTACGCTAACCCTAACACTTACCCTTACCCTAAGCCTAACCCTAACCCTTACCCTAATCCTAAACCTAAACCTAAACTTACACCCAACGCTAACCCTAAACCTAACCCTAAACCTAACCCTTACCCTTACCCTAAAATTAAACCTAACCCTAACCCTTACCGTAACCCTAACCCTAACCCTAACCCTTACCCTTAATGTAACCCTAACCCTAACACTAACCCCTAAACCTAACCCTAACACTAACCCTAATCCTATCTCTTACACTTACACTAACCCTAAACCTAAACATAACCAAAACCCTCAACCTAAAACTTACCCCTACCCTAACCCTAAGCCTAACCCTAACCCTAATTCTTACACTAACCCTAACCCTAACCCTAATCCTTACGCTAACCCTAACCCTAAACCTAACCCTTACCCTAACCCTAACCCTTACCCTAACCCTAACTCTAACCTTAACCCTTATCCTTACCCTAACCATAACCCTAACCCTAACCCTAACCCCTAACCCTAACCCTAACCCTTGCCTTTACCCTAAACCTAACCCTAACCCTAACCCTAACACTTACGCTTACCCTAACCTGAACCCTAATCCTAACCGTTACGCTAACCCTAACCCTAAACCTAACCCTATCCCTTACACTTACCCTAACCCTAACCCTAAACCTCAACCTTACCCTTACCCCTGCCCTAACCCTAAGCATAACCCTAACCATAACCCTAACCCTAACCCTAATCCTTACCCTGACCCTAACTCTAACACTAACCCTAACCCTAACACCTAACCCTAACCCTAACTCTTACCGTAACCCTTACCATTACCCTCACCCTATCACTAACAATAACCTTAAGCCTAACCCTAATGCTAACCCTAACCTTAACCTTACCCTAAACCTTACCCTAAACCTAACCCTAAACCTAACCCTAACCCTAACCCTAACCCTTACCCTAACCCTAAACCTAACCCTAATCCTTACCCTAACCCTAACGTTAATGTTAACCCTAACCCTAACCCTTACCCTTACCCTTACCCTAACCGTAAACTTAATGCTAACCCTAACCCTAACCCTAACCCTAACGCTAATCCTTACCCGAAACCTAACCCTAACCCATACCCTTAACCTATCCCCAACCCTAACCCTTACGCTAACCCTGACCTTAACCCTAACCCAAACCCTAACGCTAAACCTAACCCTTACTCTAAGCCTAACCCTAATCTTAAACCTAACCCTAACCCTAACCCTAACCCTCACCCTTACCCTTACCCTAACCCTAACCTTAATCATTACCCTAACCCTAACCCTAAACCTAAACCTAACCCTAACCCTTACCCTAACACTAACCCTAACCCTAACCCTAACCTTAACGCTAAACCTAACCCTAACCCTAACCCTTACCCTTATACTAACCCTAACCCTAAACCTAACCCTAACCCTAACACTTACCCTAACCCTCACCCTAAATCTAAACCTAACCCTAAACCTAACCCTAACCCTTACCCTTACCCTAACCCTAACCCTAACCCTAACCCTAAAACTTACCCTTACCCTAACCCTAACCCTAACCCTAATCCTCACCCTTACCATACCCTAACCCTAACCCTAATCCTAACCCTAACCATAACCCCTAACCTTACCCCTAACCGAAAACCTAACAGTTACCCTTATCCTAACCCTTACCCTTACCCTAACAGTAACCCTAAACCTAAACCTAAAAATAACCCTGACCCCTAAACCTAACCCTAACCCTAACCGTTACTCTTATCCTAAACCTAACCCTAAACCTAACCCTAAACCTAACCCTAACCCTCACCCTAACCCTAAGGCTAATCCTAACCCTAACCCTTAACCTTACCCTAACCGTAACCCTAACCCTTACGCTAACCCTAACACTTGCCCTTACCCTAAGCCTAACCCTAACCCTTACCCTAATCCCAACCCTAACCCTAAACTTACACACAACATTAACCCTAAACCTAACCCTAACCCTAACCATTACCCTTACCCTAATCCTAAACCTAACCCTAACCCTTACCGTAACCCTAAACTTAAACCTAACCCTTACCCTTAACGTAACCCTAACCCTAAAGCTAACCCTAACCCTAAACCTTACCCTTATCCTAAACCTAAACCTAACCCTAACCCTAACCCTAATCCTAACCCTAACCCTAATCCTAATCCTAATCCTAACACTTACACTTACACTAACCCTAACCCTAACACTTACCCTTACCCTAACCCGAACCCTAACACTAACCCATACCCTAACCCTAACCCTAACCCTAACCCCTACAACTAAACCTAACCCTAACACTTACCCTAACCCTAACCCTAAACCTAACCCTAACCCTAACCCCTAACCCTAACCCTAACCCTTCACCTTATCCTAAACCTAAACCTAACCCTAACCCCAAACCTAAACCTAACCCTAACCCTAACCCTCACCCTTACCCTTACCCTAACCCTAACCTTAATCATTACCCTAACCCTAACCCTAAACCTAACCCTAACCCTAACCCTTACCCTAACACTAACCCTAACCCTAACCCCTACACCTAAACCTAACCCTAACACTTACCCTAACCCTAACCCTAAACCTAACCCTAAGCCCTAACCCTAACCCTAACCCTAACCCTTCACCTTATTCTAAACCTAAACCTAACCCTAACCCCAACCCTAACCCTAACCCTAACCCTAAACCTAATCCTAACACTTACCCTTACACTAACCCTAACCCTAACCCTAACACTTCCCCTTACCCGAACCCAAACCCTAACCCTAACCCTAATCCTCACCCTTACCCTACCCTAACCCTAACCCTAATCCTAACCCTAACTATAACCCCTAACCCTAACCCTAACCCAAAACCTAACCGTTACCCTTATCCTAACCCTTACCCTTACCCTAACCCTAAACCTAAACCTAAACCTAAAAATAACCCTAACCCCTAACCCTAACCCTAACCCTAACCCTTACCCTTATCCTAAACCTAACCCTAAACCTAACCCTAAACCTAACCCTAACCCTCACCCTAACCCTAAGGCTAATCCTAACCCTAACACTAACCCTTACCCTAACCCTAACCCTAACCTTTACGCTAACCCTAACACTTACCCTTACCCTAAGCCTAACCCTAACCCTTACCCTAATCCTAAACCTAAACCTAAACTTACACCCAACGCTAACCCTAAACCTAACCCTAAACCTAACCCTTACCCTTACCCTAAAATTAAACCTAACCCTAACCCTTACCGTAACCCTAACCCTAACCCTAACCCTTACCCTTAATGTAACCCTAACCCTAACCCTAACCCCTAAACCTAACCCTAACACTAACCCTAATCCTATCTCTTACACTTACACTAACCCTAAACCTAAACATAACCATAACCCTCAACCTAAACCTTACCCCTACCCTAACCCTAAGCCTAACCCTAACCCTAACCCTAATTCTTACACTAACCCTAACCCTAACCCTAATCCTTACGCTAACCCTAACCCTAAACCTAACCCTTACCCTAACCCTAACCCTTACCCTAACCCTAACTCTAACCTTAACCCTTATCCTTACCCTAACCATAACCCTAACCCTAACCCTAACCCCTAACCCTAACCCTAACCCTTGCCCTTACCCTAAACCTAACCCTAACCCTAACCCTAACACTTACGCTTACCCTAACCTGAACCCTAATCCTAACCGTTACGCTAACCCTAACCCTAAACCTAACCCTATCCCTTACACTTACCCTAACCCTAACCCTAACCCTAAACCTCAACCTTACCCTTACCCCTGCCCTAACCCTAAGCATAACCCTAACCATAACCCTAACCCTAACCCTAATCCTTACCCTGACCCTAACTCTAACACTAACCCTAACCCTAACACCTAACCCTAACCCTAACTCTTACCGTAACCCTTACCATTACCCTCACCCTATCACTAACAATAACCTTAAGCCTAACCCTAATGCTAACCCTAACCTTAACCTTACCCTAAATCTTACCCTAAACCTAACCCTAAACCTAACCCTAACCCTAACCCTAACCCTTACCCTAACCCTAAACCTAACCCTAATCCTTACCCTAACCCTAACGTTAATGTTAACCCTAACCCTAACCCTTACCCTTACCCTTACCCTAACCGTAAACTTAATGCTAACCCTAACCCTAACCCTAACCCTAACGCTAATCCTTACCCGAAACCTAACCCTAACCCATACCCTTAACCTATCCCCAACCCTAACCCTTACGCTAACCCTGACCTTAACCCTAACCCAAACCCTAACTCTAAACCTAACCCTTGCCCTAAGCCTAACCCTAATCTTAAACCTAACCCTAACCCTAACCCTAACCCTAACCCTCACCCTTACCCTTACCCTAACCCTAACCTTAATCATTACCCTAACCCTAACCCTAAACCTAAACCTAACCCTAACCCTTACCCTAACACTAACCCTAACCCTAACCCTAACCTTAACGCTAAACCTAACCCTAACCCTAACCCTTACCCTTATCCTAACCCTAACCCTAACCCTAACCCTAACACTTACCCTAACCCTCACCCTAAATCTAAACCTAACCCTAAACCTAACCCTAACCCTTACCCTTACCCTAACCCTAACCCTAACCCTAACCCTAAAACTTACCCTTACCCTAACCCTAACCCTAACCCTAATCCTCACCCTTACCATACCCTAACCCTAACCCTAATCCTAACCATAACCATAACCCCTAACCTTACCCCTAACTGAAAACCTAACAGTTACCCTTATCCTAACCCTTACCCTTACCCTAACAGTAACCCTAAACCTAAACCTAAAAATAACCCTGACCCCTAAACCTAACCCTAACCCTAACCGTTACTCTTATCCTAAACCTAACCCTAAACCTAACCCTAAACCTAACCCTAACCCTCACCCTAACCCTAAGGCTAATCCTAACCCTAACCCTTAACCTTACCCTAACCGTAACCCTAACCCTTACGCTAACCCTAACACTTGCCCTTACCCTAAGCCTAACCCTAACCCTTACCCTAATCCCAACCCTAACCCTAAACTTACACACAACATTAACCCTAAACCTAACCCTAACCCTAACCATTACCCTTACCCTAATCCTAAACCTAACCCTAACCCTTACCGTAGCCCTAAACTTAAACCTAACCCTTACCCTTAACGTAACCCTAACCCTAACGCTAACCCTAACCCTAAACCTTACCCTTATCCTAAACCTAACCCTAACGCTAACCCTAACCCTAATCCTAACCCTAACCCTAATCCTAATCCTAATCCTAACACTTACACTTACACTAACCCTAACCCTAACACTTACCCTTACCCTAACCCGAACCCTAACCCTAACCCTTACCCTAACCCTAACCCTAACCCTAACCCCTACACCTAAACCTAACCCTAACACTTACCCTAACCCTAACCCTAAACCTAACCCTAACCCTAACCCCTAACCCTAACCCTAACCCTAACCCTTCACCTTATCCTAAACCTAAACCTAACCCTAACCCCAAACCTAAACCTAACCCTAACCCTAACCCTAAACCTAATCCTAACACTTACCCTTACACTAACCCTAACCCTAACCCTAACACTTCCCCTTACCCGAACCCAAACCCTAACCCTAACCCTAATCCTCACCCTTACCCTACCCTAACCCTAACCCTAATCCTAACCCTAACTACAACCCCTAAGCCTAACCCTTACCCAAAACCTAACCGTTACCCTTATCCTAACCCTTAACCTTACCCTAACCCTAAACCTAAACCTAAACCTAAAAATAACCCTAACCCCTAACCCTAACCCTAACCCTAACCCTTACCCTTGTCCTAAACCTAACCCTAAACCTAACCCTAAACCTAACCCTAACCCTCACTCTAACCCTAAGGCTAATCCTAACCCTAACACTAACCCTTACCCTAACCCTAACCCTAACCTTTACGCTAACCCTAACACTTACCCTTACCCTAAGCCTAACCCTAACCCTTACCCTAATCCTAAACCTAAACCTAAACTTACACCCAACGCTAACCCTAAACCTAACCCTAAACCTAACCCTTACCCTTACCCTAAAATTAAACCTAACCCTAACCCTTACCGTAACCCTAACCCTAACCCTAACCCTTACCCTTAATGTAACCCTAACCCTAACCCTAACCCCTAAATCTAACCCTAACACTAACCCTAATCCTATCTCTTACACTTACACTAACCCTAACCCTAAACATAACCATAACCCTCAACCTAAACCTTACCCCTACCCTAACCCTAAGCCTAACCCTAACCCTAACCCTAATTCTTACACTAACCCTACACTAACCCTAATCCTTACGCTAACCCTAACCCTAAACCTAACCCTTACCCTAAACCTAACCCTTACCCTAACCCTAACTCTAACCTTAACACTTATCCTTACCCTAACCATAACCCTAACCCTAACCCTAACCCCTAACCCTAACCCTAACCCTTACCCTTACCCTAAACCTAACCCTAACCCTAACCCTAACACTTACGCTTACCCTAACCTGAACCCTAACCCTAACCGTTACGCTAACCCTAACCCTAAACCTAACCCTATCCCTTACACTTACCCTAACCCTAACCCTAACCCTAACCCTCAACCTTACCCTTACCCCTGCCCTAACCCTAAGCATAACCCTAACCATAACCCTAACCCTAACCCTAATCCTTACCCTGACCCTAACTCTAACACTAACCCTAACCCTAACACCTAACCCTAACCCTAACTCTAACCGTAACCCTTACCATTACCCTCACCCTATCAGTAACAATAACCTTAAGCCTAACCCTAATCCTAACCCTAACCTTAACCTTACCCTAAACCTTACCCTAAACCTAACCCTAAACCTAACCCTAACCCTAACCCTAACCCTTACCCTAATCCTTACCCTGACCCTAACTCTAACACTAACCCTAACCCTAACACCTAACCCTAACCCTAACTCTAACCGTAACCCTTACCATTACCCTCACCCTATCAGTGACAATAACCTTAAGCCTAACCCTAATCCTAACCCTAACCTTAACCTTACCCTAAACCTTACCCTAAACCTAACCCTAAACCTAACCCTAACCCTAACCCTAACCCTTACCCTAACCCTAAACCTAACCCTAATCCTTACCCTAACCCTAACGTTAATGTTAACCCTAACCCTAACCCTTACCCTTACCCTTACCCTAACCGTAAACTTAATGCTAACCCTAACCCTAACCCTAACCCTAACGCTAATCCTTACCTGAAACCTAACCCTAACCCATACCCTTAACCTATCCCCAACCCTAACCCTTACGCTAACCCTGACCTTAACCCTAACCCAAACCCTAACCCTAAACCTAACCCTTACCCTAAGCCTAACCCTAATCTTAAACCTAACCCTAACCCTAACCCTAACCCTAACCCTCACCCTTACCCTTACCCTAACCCTAACCTTAATCATTACCCTAACCCTAACCCTAAACCTAACCCTAACCCTAACCCTTACCCTAACACTAACCCTAACCCTAACCCTAACCTTAACGCTAACCCTAACCCTAACCCTAACACTAACCCTTACCCTTATCCTAACCCTAACCCTAACCCTAACCCTAACCCTAACACTTACCCTAACCCTCACCAAAAATCTAAACCTAACCCTAAACCTAACCCTAACCCTTACCCTTACCCTAACCCTAACCCTAACCCTAAACCTAACCCTAACACTTACCATTACCCTAACCCTAAACCTAACCCTAACCCTTACCTTAACCCTAACGCTAACACTAACTCCTAACCCTAACCCTAAACCTAACCCTTACCCTTACCCTAACCCTAACCCTAACCCTAACACTTACCCTTACCCTAACCCTAACCCTTACCCTAACCCTAACCCTAACTCTTACCCTTACCCTAAAACTTACACTCTACCTTACCCTAACCCTTACCCTAACACTAACCCTAACCGTAACCCCTAACCCTAACCCTAACCCTAACCCTAACCCTTACCCTTACCCTTACCCTAAACCTAACCCTAACCCTAACACTTACCCTTACCTAACCCTAAACCTTACCCTTACCCTAACCCTTACCCTGACCCGAAGACTTACACTTAAACTTACCCAAACCCTTACCATTACCCTAAACCTAACCCTAACCCTAACCCAAACCCTTACCCTTACCCTAACCCTAACCTAAACCTAACACTAACCTTAACCCTAACCCTTACCCTTACCTTACCCTAACCCAAACCTAACGCTAACCCCAACTCTAAACCTTACGCACACTCTAACCCTAACCCTAACCCTTCCACTTATACTAAACCTAACCCTAAAATTAACATTAACCCTAACACTTACCCTAACCCTAACCCTAACCCTAAACCTATCCCTAAGCCTAAACCTAACCCTAACACTTACCCTTACCCTAACACTAACCCTAACCTTAAACCTCCACCTAACCCTAACCCTAACCCTAACCCTCACGATTGCCCTTACCCTAACTTTAACCCTAATACTTATCCTACCCCTACCCCTACCCCTACCCCTAACCCTAACCCTAAACCTAACCCTAACCCTAACCTTAACCTTAACCCTAAACCTTACCCTAACCTTAAACCTAACCCTAATCCTAACCCTAACCCTAACTCTAACCCTAACGCTAAGCCTAACCCTAACACTAACATTAACCTTAACTCTTACCCTTACCCTAAACCTAACACTAACCCTAACCTTACCCTTACCCTAACACTAACCCTAACCCTAACCCTCACCCTAACCCCTAACCATGACCCTAAACCTAACCCTAAACCTTACACTTACCCTGACCCTAACCCTAACCCTAACCCTAACACTCACACTTACCCTTACTCTAACCCTAACCCTAAACCTAACCCTTACCCTAACCCTAACCCTAACCCCTAACCCTAACCCTAACACTAACCCTAACCGTTACCCTTATCCTGACCCTTACCCTTACCCTAACCCTAACCCTAAAACTAAACCTAACCCTAACCATTAATCCTAACCCTAACCCTAACCCTTACCCTTATCTTAACCCTAAACCTAACCCTAAACCTAACACTTTCCCTAACCCTAACCCTAACCCCAACCCTAAACCTAACCCTCATCCTAACCCTAAACCTCACACTTACCCTTACCCTAACCCTAATCCTAACACTAACACTTACCCTTACCCTAACCCTAACCCTAACCCTAACCCTATACCTTACCCTAAACCTAACCCTAACCCTAACACCTAACCCTAACCCTAACCCTCACCCTTACCCTTACCCTAACCCTAAGATTAACCCTAACCTTAACCCTTACCCTAATCCTAACCCTTACCCTAACCCTAAACCTAACCCTAAACCTAACCCTCACCCTTACCCTTACCCTAAACCTAACCCTAATCCTTACCCTAACCATAACCCCTAACGCTAACACTAACCCAAACCCTAACCGTTACCTTTATACGAAACCTTACACTTACCCTTATCCTAACCCTAACCCTAAACCTAAACCTAACCCTAACCCTAACCCCTAACCCTAACCCTAACCCTCACCCTTACCCTAACCCTAACCCTTACAGTAACCCTAACCCTAAACCTAACCCTAAACCTAACCCTAACCCTAATCCTAACCCTAATCCTAACACTTACCCTTACACTAACGCTAACCCTAACCCTAACCCTAACACTTACCCTTACCCTAACCCGAACCCTAACCCTAACCCTTCCCCTAACCCTAACCCTAACCCTAACCCCTAAACCAAACCCTAAACCTAACCCTAAAACTTACCCTTACCCTAACCCTAAGCCTAACCCTAATCCTAACCCCTAACCCTAACCCTAACTCTAACCCTTAACCTTATCCTAAACCTAACCCTAACCCTAACCCCAACCCTAAACCTAACCCTAACCCTAACCCTAACCCTAATCCTAACACTTACCCTTACACTAACCCTAACTCTAACCCTAACCCTAACACTTACCCTTACCCTAACCCTAACCCTAACCCTAAACCCAACCTAAACCTAGCCCTTACCCTTACACTAACCCTAACCTTAACCCTAACCCTAACCCTCACACTTACCCTACCCTAACCCTAACCCTAATGCTAACCCTAACCATAATCCCTAACCCTAACCCTAACCCAAACCCTAACCGTTACCCTTATCCTAACCCTTACCCTTACACTAAACCTAACCCTAAACCTAAACCTAAAAATAAACCTAATCCCTAACCCTTACCCTAAATCTAACCCTTACCCTTATCCTAAACCTAACCCTAAACCTAACCCTAACACTAACCCTAACCCTCACACTAACCCTAAGCCTAATCCTAACCCTAACCCTTACCCTTACCCTAACCCTAACCCTAACCCTTACACTAACCGTAACACTTACCCTTAATCTAACCCTAAGCCTAACCCTAACCTTTACCCTAATCCTAACCCTGGCCCTAAACTTAACCCCAACACTAACCCTAAACCTAACCCTAACCCTAACCCTTACCCTTACCCTAATCCTAAACCTAACCCTAACAGTTACCATAACCATAACCCTAACCCTAAACCTAACCCTAACACTTACCCTTATCCTAAACCTAACCCTAACCCTAACCCTACCTCTAACCCTACCCCTAACCCTAACCCTAACACTAAACCTAACTATAACCCTAAACCTAAGCCTAACCCTTACCCTTACCGTAACCCTAACGCTTTCCCTAACCCTAACACTACCTCTAAACATAAACCAAACCATATACCTAACCCTAACCCTAACCCTAAACCTAATAATTCGCCTTACCCTAAACCTAACCCTAAACCTAACCCTAACCTTAACCCCTAACCCTAAACGTAACCCTAACCCTAACACTAAACCTTACCCTTATATTAACCCTAACACTAACCCTTACCCTAACACTTACCCTTACCCTTACCCTTACCCTAACCCTTACCCAAACCCTAAACCTTACCCTAACCCTAACAATAACCTTAACCGTAACCCTAACCCTAACCCTTACCCTTACCCTGACCCTAACCCTAACCCAAACCCTAACCCTCACCATTACCCTTACTCTAAACCTAACCCTAAACCTAACCCTTACCCTAACCATAAACCTAACCCCTAACCCTAACACTAACCCTAACCGTTACTCTTTTCCTAACCCTTACCCTTACCCTAACACTAAACCTAAACCTAACACTAACCCTAACCCTAACACTTACCCTTACCCTAAAACTAAGATTAACCCTAACCCTAACCCTTACCCTAACCCTAAACCTAAACCTAACCCTAACCCCTAACCCTAAACCTAACCCTAACCCTAACCCTTACCCTTATCCTAAACCTAACCCTAACCCTAACCCTAACCCTCAACCTAACCCTAATCCTAACACTTACACTTACACTAACCCTAACCCTAACCCTAACCCTAACCCTTACCCTTATCCTAAACCTAACCCTAATCCAAACCCCAACCCTAAACCTAACGCTAAGCCTAACCCAAACCCTAATCCTAACACTTACCTTACAGTAACCCTAACAATAACCCTAACCCTAATCCTCAGCCTTACCCTACCCTAACCCTAACCCTAATCCTAACCCTAACCATAACCCCTAACCTTACCCCTAACCGAAAAACTAACCGTTACCCTTATCCTAACCCTTACCCTTACCCTAACAGTAACCCTAAACCTAAACCTA
This sequence comes from Megascapheus bottae, assembly GCA_024803745.1. Taxonomy (NCBI): domain Eukaryota; kingdom Metazoa; phylum Chordata; class Mammalia; order Rodentia; family Geomyidae; genus Megascapheus; species Megascapheus bottae. The sequence goes on along the minus strand of JANJXV010000591.1, from coordinate 391,891 downwards.
AAAATAAACATGGCCCCTAAACCTAACCCTAACCCTAAACCTTACTCTTATCCTAAACCTAACCCTAACCCTCACCCTAACCCTAAGGCTAATCCTAACCCTAAACATTACCCTTACCCTAACCCTAACCCTAACCCTTACGCTAACCCTAACACTTACCCTTACCCTAAGCCTAACCCAAACCCTTACCCTAATCCTAACCCTAACCCTAAACTTACACCCAACACTAACCCTAAACCTAACCCTAACCCTAACCATTACCCTTACCCTTATCCTAAACCTAACCCTAACCCTTACCGTAACCCTAACCCTAAACCTAACCCTAACCCCAACCCTAACCCTAACCCTAACCCTTACCGTAACCCTAACCCTAACCCTAACCCTAACCCTTACCCTTATCCTAAACCTAACCCTAACACTAAGCCTAACCCTAATCCTAACCCTAACCCTAACCCCTAACCCTAACCCTAACACTAACCCTAATCCTAACCCTAACCCTAACCCCTAACCCTAAACCTAACCCTAACCCTTACCCTTTCCCTAACACTAAACCTAAACCTAACACTAACCCTAACCCTAACACTTACCCTTACCCTAAAACTAAGATTAACCCTAACCTTAACCCTTACCCTAACCCTTACCCTAAACCTAAACCTTACACTAACCGCTAACCCTAACCCTAACCCTAACCCTAACCCTTACCCTTATCCTAAACCTAACCCTAACCCTAACCCTAACCCTAATCCTAACACTTACACTTACACTAACCCTAACCCTAACCCTAACCCTAACCCTTACCCTTATCCTAAACCTAACCCTAACCCTAACCCTTACCCTAACCCTAACCTTAACAGTAACCCCTACACCTAAACCTAACCATAACACTTACCCTTACCCTAACCCTAAACCTAACCCTAACCCCTAACCCTAACCCTAACACTAACCCTTAACCTTATCCTAAACCTAACCCTCACCCTAACCCCAACCCTAAACCTAACCCTAACCCTAACCCAAACCCTAATCCTAACATTTACCTTACACTAACCCTAACCCTAACCCTAACCCTAAAACTTACCCTTACCCTAACCCTAACCCTAACGCTAATCCTCACCCTTACCATACCCTAACCCTAACCCTAATCCTAACCCTAACAATAACCCCTAACCTTACCCCTAACCGAAAACCTAACAGTTACCCTTATCCTAACCCTTTCCCTTACCCTAACAGTAACCCTAAACCTAAACCTAAAAATAACCCTGACCCCTAAACCTAACCCTAACCCTAACCGTTACTCTTATCCTAAACCTAACCCTAAACCTAACCCTAAACCTAACCCTAACCCTCACCCTAACCCTAAGGCTAATCCTAACCCTAACCCTTAACCTTACCCTAACCCTAACCCTAACCCTAACCCTAACCCTAACACTTGCCCTTACCCTAAGCCTAACCCTAACCCTTACCCTAATCCCAACCCTAACCCTAAACTTACACACAACATTAACCCTAACCCTAACCCTAACCATTACCCTTACCCTAATCCTAAACCTAACCCTAACCCTTACCGTAACCCTAACCCTAACCCTAACCCTTACCCTTAACGTAACCCTAACCCTAACGCTAACCCTAACCCTAAACCTTACCCTTATCCTAAACCTAACCCTAACCCTAACCCTAACCCTAATCCTAAACCTAACCCTAATTCTAATCCTAATCCTAACACTTACACTTACACTAACCCTAACCCTAACACTTACCCTTACCCTAACCCGAACCCTAACCCTAACCCTTACCCTAACCCTAACCCTAACCCTAACCCCTACACCTAAACCTAACCCTAACACTTACCCTAACCCTAACCCTAACCCTAACCCTAACCCTAACCCCTAACCCTAACCCTAACCCTAACCCTTCACCTTATCCTAAACCTAAACCTAACCCTAACCCCAAACCTAAACCTAACCCTAACCCTAAACCTAAACCTAATCCTAACACTTACCCTTACACTAACCCTAACCCTAACCCTAACACTTCCCCTTACCCGAACCCAAACCCTAACCCTAACCCTAATCCTCACCCTTACCCTACCCTAACCCTAACCCTAATCCTAACCCTAACTATAACCCCTAACCCTAACCCTAACCCAAACCCTAACCCTAAACCTTACCCTTACCCTAACCCTATAACTTACACTAACCCTAACCCTAACCCCTAACCCTAACCCTAACCTAACCCTTACCCTTACCGTAACCCTAAGATTAACCCTACCCTTAACCCTTACCCTAACCCTAACCCTAATCCTAACCCTAACAATAACCCTTAACCCTAACCCTAACCCAAACCCTAACCGTTACCCTTATCCTAAACCTTACCCTTATCCTAACCCTAACCCTAAACCTAAACCTAACCCTAACCCTAACCCCTAACCCTAACCCAAACCCTAACCCTTACCCTTATCCTAAACCTAACCCTAACCCTAACCCTAACCCTAATCCTAACCCTAATCCTAACACTTACCCTTACACTAACCCTAACCCTAACCCTAACATATACCCTTACCCTAACCCGAACCCTAACCCTTACCCTAACCCTAACCCTACCCCTAACCCCTACACCTAACCCTAACCCCTAACCCTAACCCTAAACCTTACCCTATCCCCGATCCCTAAACCTTCCCCTAACCCTAACCCTTATCCTAACCCTTACCCTAACCCTTACCCTAACCCTAACCATAACTCTAACCGCTATCCTAACCCTAACCCTAACTCTACCCTAGCTCTAACCCTAATGCTAACCCTTAGCCTAAACCTAACCCTAACCCTAACCTTAACCCTAACCCTAACGTTAACCCTAACCCTTACCATTTCCCTAAACCTAACCCTAAACCTAACCCAAACCCTAACCCTAATCTTGTCCCTCCCCTAACCATAACCCTTACTCTTACCCTATACCTAACCCTAAACCTAAACCTAACCCTAATTCTAACCCTAATCCTAACCCTAAATCTAAACTTAACCTTAACCCTAAACCTAACCCTAACCCTAAGCCTTACCCTTACCCTAACCATAACCCCAACCCTAACCCTAACCCTAACCCTAACACTTACCCTTACCCTAACCCTGTCCCTGACCCTAACCCTAACCTTACCCTAAATCTAACACTAACCCTAACCCTAACCCCTAACCCTAATCCTAACCCTAACCCTATCTAACCCCTAACCCTAACCCTAACCCTAACCCTTACCCTAACCCTAACCCTTACCCTAACCCTAAGCATAACCCTAACCCTAAACTTAACCCTAACCCTATACCGAACCCTTACCCTTTCCCTAACCCTAACACTAAACTTAACCCTAACCCTAACCCTAAACCTAACCATAACCCTAACCCTAACCCTTACCCTTATCCTAACCCTAACCCTAAACATAACAATAACCCTAACCCTAATCATTACCCTTACCCTAACCCTAAACCTAAACCTAAACCTAACCCTAACGCTAATGCTAACCCTAAACCTATCGCTAAACTTACGCTAACCCTAACCCTAACCCAAAACCTAACCCTTACCCTTACCCTAACCCTAACTCTAAACCTAACCCTAAGCCTAACCCTAACCCTTATCATTACCCTAACCCTAACCCTACCCCTAAACCAAACACTTACCCTTATCCTAAACCTAACCCTAACCCTAACCCAAAATTTTACCCTAACCCTAACCCTAACCCTAACCCTAACCCTAACACAAACACTTACACTTATCTTAACCCTAACTCTAACCATAACCCTATCCCTAACCCTAACCCTAAACCTTACCCTATCCCCGATCCCTAACCCTTCCCCTAACCCTAACCCTTACCCTAACCCTTACCCTAACCCTAACACTAAATCTAACCGCAATCCTAACCCTAACCCTAACAGTTACACTAACCCTAATGCTAACCCTTAGCCTAAACCTAACCCTAACCCTAACCTTAACCCTAACCCTAACGTTAACCCTAACCCTTACCATTTCCCTAAACCTAACCCTAAACCTAACCCAAACCCTAACCCTAATCTTATCCCTCCCCTAACCATAACCCTTACTCTTACCCTACACCTAACCCTAAACCTAAACCTAACCCTAATTCTAACCCTAATCCTAACCCTAAATCGAAACTTAACCCTAACCCTAAACCTAACCCTAACACTAAGCCTTACCCTTACCCTAACCATAACCCCAACTCTAACCCTAACCCTAACCGTAACACTTACCCTTACCCTAACCCTGACCCTGACCCTAACCCTAACCTTACCCTAAATCTAACACTAACCCTAACCCTAACCCTAACCCCTAACCCTAACCCTAACCCTAACCCTATTCTAACCCCTAACCCTAACCCTAACCCTAACCCTTACCCTAACCCTCACCCTTACCCTAATCCTAAGCCTAACCCTAACCCTAAACTTAACCCTAACCCTAACCCGAACCCTTACCCTTTCCCTAACCCTAACACTAAACTTAACCCTAACCCTAACCCTAAACCTAACCATAACCCTAAACCTAACCCTTACCCTTATCCTAACCCTAACCCTAAACCTAACAATAACCCTAACCCTAATCATTACCCTTACCCTAACCCTAAACCTAAACCTAAACCTAACCCTAACGCTAACGCTAACCCTAACCCTATCGCTAAACTTAACACTAACCCTAACCCTAACCCAAAACCTAACCCTTACCCTTACCATAAGCCTAACTCTAAACCTAACCCTAACCCTAACCCTAACCCTTACCATTACCCTAACCCTAACCATACCCCTAACCCAAACACTTACCCTTATGCTAACCCTAACCCTAACCCTAACCCAAAATTTTACCCTAACCCTAACCCTAACACTAACCCTTACCCTATCCCCGAACCCTAACCTTTACCCTAACCCTAACCCTAACCCTAACACTTACCCTTACCCTAACCCTAACCCCAACCCTTACCCTAACCCTAACCCTAACCCTAAGACTTACCCTTACCCAACCCTAACCATAACCCTTACCCAAACCCAAACCCGAACCCTAACCCTTACCCTTTCCCTAACCCTAACCCTAACCCTAATCCTAACACATAACCTTACCCTAAACCTATCCCTGACCCTCCCCCTAACCTTACTCTAACCCTCACCCTAACCCTAATCCTAACCCTAACCCCTAACCCTAACCCTAACCCTAACGCTATTCTAACCCCTAACCCTAACTCTAACGCTAACCCTAACCCTTACCCAAACCCTAACCCTAACCTAACCCTAACGCTAACCCTAACCCTAACCCTAAACTTAACACTAACCCTAACCCTAACCCTTACCCTTACCCTAACCCTAACACTAAAACTAACCTTGACCCTAAGCCTAACCCCTAACCCTAAACCTAACCCTAACCCTAACCCTAACCCTTACCCTTATCCTAAACGTAACACTAACCCTAACCCTTACCCTTATCCTAACACTAACCCTAACCCTAACCCTAAACCTAAATCTACACCTAACCATTACCCTTACCTAACCCTATCCCTAACCCTAACACTTACCCTTACTCTAACCCTAACCCTTACACTAACACTAACTCTAACCCTAACCCCTAACCCTAACCCTAACCCTAACCCTAACCCTAACCCTAACCATTACCCTTACCCTACCCCTAACCCTAACCCTTACACTAAATCTAACCCTAACCCTTACCCTAAACCTAACCATATCCCTAAGCCTAACCACTAACCCTAACCCTATCGCTCACTCTAACCTTAAACCTAAACCTAACCCTAAACCTAAGCCTTACCCTTACCCTAACCCTAACCCTAACTCTAACCCTAAGACTTACATTTACCCAACCCTAACCATAACCCTTACCCAAACCCTAACCCTAACCCTAAACCTTACCCTTACCCTAACCCTAACCCTTTCCCTAAACCTAACCCTAACCCTACCTCTTACCCTAAGACTTACCCTTACCCAACCCTAACCCTAACCCTAACCCTTACCCTTACCCTAACCCTAAACCTAACACTTACCCTTACCCTAACCCTGACCCTAACCCTAACCTTACCCTAACCCTAACCCTAACGCTAACCCTTAACCCTAACCCTAACCCTAACCCTATTCTAACCCCTAACCCTAACCCTAAACCTAACCCTAACCCTAACGCTAACCCTAACCCTAACAATTCCCTTACCTTTACCCTAACCCTAACCACAACTCTACCCCTAACACTAACACCTAACCCAAATCCTAACCCTAACCCTAACCCCTGCCCTTTCCCTAACCCTAACCCTAACCCAAACCCTACACTTAAGTCTAACCCTAACCCTAATCCTTACCCTTACCCTAACCCTAAACCTAAACCTAAACCTAACCCTAACGCTAATGCTAAACCTAACCCTAAACCTAAACTTAAACCTAACCCTAACCCAAACCCAAACCCAAACCCTAACCCTAACCCTAACCCTAACACAAACATTTACACTTATCTTAACCCTAACCCTAACCCTAACCCTAAACCTTACACTATCCCCGATCCCTAACCCTTAACCTAACCCTAACCCTTATCCTAAACCTAACCCTAACTCTAACCGCAATCGTAACCCTAACCCTAACACTTACACTAACCCTAACCCTAACCCTTAGCCTAACCTAACCCTAACCCTAACCTTAACCCTAACCCTAACGTTAACCCTAAACCTTACCCTAATCCTAACCCTAACCCTAACACTAACCATAACCTTAACCCTAACCCTAACCCTTGCCCTTACCCTAACCCTAACCCTAAACATAAACCTAAACCTAACCCTAACCCTAATACTTACCCTTACCCTAACACTAATCCTAAAGCTAACCCTAACCATAACCATAACCCTAACCTTACCCTAACCACTAACCCTAACCCTAACACAACAATAAACCCTACCCTTACCCTAACCCTAACCCTAACCTAAAACTAACCCTAAACCTAACCCTAACCCAAACCCAAACACTAACCCTAACCCTAACACTAACCCTAAGTCTAACACAAACACTTACACTTATCTTAACCCTAACTCTAACCCTAACCCTTTTCCTAACCCTAACCCTAAACCTTACCCTATCCCCGATCCCTAACCCTTACCCTAACCCTAACCCTTACCCTAAACCTTACCCTAACCCTAAACCTAACTCTAACTGCAATCCTAACCCTAACACTAACACTTACACTAACCCTGACGCTAACCCTTAGCCTAAACCTAACCCTAACCCTAACCTTAACCCTAACCCTAACCTTAACCCTAACCATTACGCTAACCCTAACCCTAACCCTAACACTAACCCTAACCTTAATCCTAACCCTAACCCTTGCCCTTACCCTAACCCTAACCCTAAAACTAAACCTAACCCTAACCCTAATACTTACCCTTACCCTAACCCTAATCCTAAACCTAAACCTAACCATAACCCTAACCCTAACCCTAACCCCTAACCGAAACCCTAACCCAAACCTAAACCCTACCCTTACCCTAACCCTAACCCTAACCTAAAACTAACCCTAACCCTAACCCTAACCCCTAACTGTAACCCTAACCGAAACCTAAACAATACCCTTACCCTAACCCTAACCCTAATCTAAAACTAACCCTAACCCTAACACTAACCCTTACACTTACCCTAAACCTAACCCTAACCCTTACCCCAACCCTAACTGTAACCCTTACCCTTACACTAACCCTAACCCTAACCTTAACCCTAACCCTAACCCTACCCCTAATCCTAACCCTAACCCTAACCCTAACCCTAAACTTAACCCTAACCCTATCCCTAATCCTAAACCTTACCCTTACCGTTACCTGACCCTAAACCTAACTATAACCCTAACCCTAACACTAAACCTAACCCTTACTCTAATGCTAACCCTAACCCTATCCCTAACACGTAACCTAACCCTAACACTAAACCTAACCCTAACTCTTAACCTAACCCTAACCCTAGACCTAACCCTAACCCTTACCATTTCCCTAAACCTAACCCTAAACCTAAGCCAAACCCTAACCCTAATCTTATCCCTCCCCTAACCATAACCCTTACCCTTACCCTACACCTAACCCTAAAACTATACCTAACCCTAATTCTACCCCTAATCCTAACCCTAAATCTAAACTTAAACCTAACCCCAACCCTAACCCTACCCCTAACACTTACCCTTACCCTAACCCTGACCCTGACCATAACCCTAACCTTACCCTAACTCTAACACTAACCCTAACCCTAACCCCTAACCCTAACCCTATTCTAACCCCTAACACTAACCCTAACCCTAACCCTAACCCTTACCCTAACCCTAACCCTTACCCTAACCCTAAACTTAACCCTAACCCTAACCCCAACCATTACACTTTCCCTAACTCTAACACTAAACCTAACCCTAAACATAACCCTAAACCTAACCATAACCCTAACCCTAATCATTACCCTTACCCTAACCCTAACCCTAAACCTAAACCTAACCCTAACGCTAACGCTAACCCTAACCCTATCGCTAAACTTAACACTAACCCTAACCCTAACCCAAAACCTAACCCTTACCCTTACCCTAATCCTAACTCTACCACTAACCCAAACACTTACCCTTATCCTAAACCTAACCCTAACCCTAACCCAAAATTTTACCCTAACCCTAACCCTAATCCTAACCCTTACCCTTTCCCCGAACCCTAACCTTTACCCTAACCCTAACCCTAAACCCTAACACTTACCCTTACCCTAACCCTAACCCTAACCCTTACCCTAACCCTAACCCTAACCCTAAGACTTACCCTTACCAAACCCTAACCATAACCCTTACCCAAACCCTAACCCGAACCTTAACCCTTACCCTTACCCTAACCCTAACCCTAACCCTAATCCTAACACATACCCTTAACCTAAACCTATCCCTCCCCCTCCCCCTAACCTTTCTCTAACCCTAACCCTAACCCTAACACTAACCCCTAACCCTAACTATAACCCTAACGCTATTCTAACCCCTAAACCTAACCCTAACCCTAAACTTAACCCTTACCCAAACCCTAACCCTACCCTAACCCTAACCCTAACCCTAACCCTAAACTTAACACTAACCCTAACCGTAACCCTTACCCTTACCCTAACCCTACACTAAACCTAACCCTGACTTTAAGCCTAACCCCTAACCCTAAACCTAAACCTAACCCTAACCCTAACCCTTACCCTTACCCTTATCCTAACCCTAACCACCCTAACCCTAAACCTAAATCTACCCCTAACCCTTACCCTTACACTAACCCTAACCCTAACACTTACCCTTAATCTAACCCTAACCCTTACACTAACACTAACTCTAAACCTAACCCCTAACCCTAACCCTAATCCCAACCCTAACACTA
>JANJXV010000591.1:357500-377500 GCA_024803745.1 Megascapheus bottae | reverse complement strand
CCCCTAATCCTAACCCTAACCCCTAACCCTAACCCTAACACTAACCCTAACCGTAACCCTTACCCTTACCGTTACCCTTACCCTTAAACTAACCCTAACACTACCCCTAACCCTAACCCTAACCCTAACTCCTAACCCTTATTCTTCCCCTAACCCTAAACCTAAACCTAACCCTAACCATAAACCTAACCCTAACCCAAATCTAAACCTTACCCTTACCATAACCCTAACTCTAAACCTAACCCTCACACTAACCCTAACCCTAACCCTAACCCTTACCCTTACCCTAAACCTAATCCTAACCCTTACCCTAACCCTAACCGTAACCCTTATCCTTACCCTAACCCTAACCCTAAACCTAACCCTACCCCTAACCCTAACCGTAACCCTTACCCTTACCTTAAGCCTAACTATAACCCTAACCTTAACCTTAATCCTAACCCTAATTCTAACCTTTATCCTTACCCTTACCCTACCCTAACCCTAACTCTAACCATAACCCTAACCCTAAAACTAACCCTAACCCTTACCGTAAACCTAACCCTATCCCTAACCCGTACCCTAACCCTAATACTAACCCTAACCCTAACTCTTACCCTAACCCTAACCCTAGACCTAAACCTAACCCGTACCATTTCCTAACCCTAACCCTAACCCAAACCCTAACCATAACCTTAAACCTAAGCATAACCATATCCCTTACCCTTACCCTACCCCTAATCCTAAACCTAAACCTAAACCTAATCCTAACCCTAATCCTAACCCTAAATCTTAACTTAACCCTAGCCCTAACCCTAACCCTTACATTAACCCTAACCCTAACCCTAACCCTAAGACTTACCCTTACCCAACCCTAACCATAACCCTTACCCAAACCCTAACCCGAACCCTAACCCTTACCCTTACGCTAACCCTAACCCTAACCTAAACCTAACACTTACCCTTACCCTAACCCTAACCCTGACCCTAACCCTAACCTTACTCTAACCCTAACCCTAACCCTAACCCTAACCCCTAACCCTAACCCTATTCTCACCCCTAACCCTAACCCTAACCCTAACCCTTAGCCTAACCCTAACCTTTACCCTAACCCTAAATCTAAACCTAAACTTAACCCTAACCCTAACCCTAACCCTTACCCTTACCCTAACCCTAACACTAACCCTAACCATAACCCTAACCCTAACCCCTAACCCTAAAACTAATCCTAACCCTAACATCTAACCCTAACCCTAACCCTAACCCTAACCCTAAACCTTACCCTGACCCTAACCCTAACCCTTACCCTTACCCTTACCCTAACCCTAACGCTAACTCTAACCACAATCCTAACCCTAACCCTAACACTTACGCTAACCCTAACGCTAACCCTTAGCTTAAACCTAACCCTAACCCTAACCTTAACCCTAACCCTAACGTTAACCCTAAACCTTACCCTTGCCCTAACCCTAAACCTAACACTAACCCTAACCTTAACCCTAACCCTAACCCTTGCCCTAACCCTAACCCTAACCCTAAACTAAACCTAAACCTAACCCTAACCCTAATACTTACCCTTACCCTAACCCTAAACCTAAAGCTAACCCTAACCATAACCCTAACCCTAACCCTAAACCCTAAACCTAACCCTAACCCAAACCTAAACCCTACCCTTACCCTAACCCTAAACCTAACCTAAAACTAACCCTAACCCTAACCCAAAACCAAACCCTACCCCTAACCCTAAACTTAACCCTAACCCTAACCCTAACCCTAACACAAACACTTACACTTATCTTAACCCTAACTCTAACCCTAACCCTATCCCTAACCCTAACCCTAAACCTTACCCTATCCCCTATTCCTAACCCTTACCCTAACCCTAACTCTAATCCTAACCCTAACCCCAAACCTACCCCTAACCCTAAATCTAACCCTAACCCTAACCCCTAACTCTAACCCTAACCCTAACCTAACTCTAACCCTAACCCTAACGCTAACCCTAACCCTATCCCTAATCCTAACCGTAAACCTTACCCTATCCCCTAACCCTAACCCTAACACTGACACTAACCCTAACGCTAACCCTTAGCCTAAACCTAACCCTAACCCTAACCTTAACCCTAACCCTAAAGTTAACCCTAACCCTTACCCTAACCCTAACCCTAACCCTAACCCTAACACTTATCCTTACCCTAACCCTGACCCTGACCCTAACCCTAACCTTACCCTAACTCTAACCCTAACCCTAACCCTAAACCCTAACCCTAACCCTAACGCTAACCCTAACCCTATTCTAACCCCTAACCCTAACCCTAACGCTAACCTGAACCCTTACCCTTTCCCTAACTCTAACACTAAACCTAACACTAACCCTAATCCTAAACCTAACCATAACCCTAACCCTAACCCTTACCCTTATCCTAACCCTAACCCTAAACCTAACAATAACCCTTACCCTTATCCTAACCCTAACCCTAACCCTAAACCTTACCCTGACCCTAACCCTAACCCTAACCTAACACTTACCCTTACTCTAACCCTAACCCTTACACTAACCTTAACCCTAAACATAACCCCTAACCCTCACCCTAAAAATAACACTAACCCTAACCCTTACCCTTGTCCTAACCCTAACCCTAACCCTTATCCTAACCCTAACCCTAAGCCTTACCCTAACCCAACCATATTCCTAAGCCTAACCCTAACCCTTACCTTAACTCTAACCCTACCCCAAATCCTAACCCTAACCCCTAACCCTAACCCTAACCCTAACCCTACCCCAAATCTAAACCTTACCCTTACCCTAACCCTAACTCTAAACCTAACCCTCACACTAACCCTAACCCTAACCCTTACCCTTACCTTAAACCTAACCCTAACCCTTACCCTAACCCTAACCGTAACCCTTACCCTTACCCTAAACCTAACCCTACCCCTAACCCTAACCGTAACCCTTACCCTTACCCTAACCCTAACACTAACCCTAACCTTAACCCTAATCCTAACCCTAATCCTAACCTTTATCCTTACCCTTACCCTACCCTAAACCGTACCCTAAACCTAACACTAACCCTAACCCTAACTCTTACCCTAAACTTAACCCTAGACCTAAACCTAACCCGTACCATTACCTAACCCTAACCCTAACCCTAACCCAAACCCTAACCGTAACCTTAACCCTAAGCATAACCATAACCCTTACCCTTACCCTACCACTAACCCTAACCCTAAACCTAACCATAACCCTAACCCTAACCCTTACCCTTATCCTAACCCTAACCCTAAACCTAACAATAACCCTTACCCTTATCCTAACCCTAACCCTAACCCTAACCCTAAACCTTACCCTGACCCTAACCCTAACCTAACACTTACCCTTACTCTAACCCTAACCCTTACACTAACCTTAACCCTAACCATAACCCCTAACCCTAACCCTAAACCTAACACTAACCCTAACCCTTACCCTTACCCTAACCCTAACCCTAACCCTTATCCTAACCCTAACCCTAAGCCTTACCCTAACCCTAACCATATTCCTAAGCCTAACCCTAACCCTTACCCTTACCTTAACTCTAACCCTACCCCAAATCCTAACCCTAACCCCTAACACTAACCCTAACCCTAACCCTAACCCAAATCTAAACCTTACCCTTACCCTAACCCTAACTCTAAACCTAACCCTCACACTAACCCTAACCCTAACCCTTACCCTTACCTTAAACCTAACCCTAACCCTTACCCTAACCCTAACCGTAACCCTTACCCTTACCCTAACCCTAAACCTAACCCTACCCCTAACCTTAACCGTAACCCTTACCCTTACCCTAACCCTAACACTAACCCTAACCTTAACCCTAATCCTAACCCTAATCCTAACCTTTATCCTTACCCTTACCCTACCCTAACCCGTACCCTAACCCTAACACTAACCCTAACCCTAACTCTTACCCTAAACTTAACCGTAGACCTAAACCTAACCCATACCATTACCTAACCCTAACCCTAACCCTAACCCAAACCCTAACCATAACCTTAACCCTAAGCATAACCATAACCCTTACCCTTACCCTACCCCTAACCCTGACCCTAACCCTAACCTTACTCTAACCCTAACCCTAACCCTAACCCTAAGCCCTAACCCTAACCCTAACCCTAACCCTATTCTAACCCCTAACCCTAATCCTAACCCTAACCCTTACCCTAAACCTACACCTAAACCGAAACTTAACCCTAACCCGAACCCTAACCCTTACCCTTACCCTAACCCTAACACTAAACCTAACCCTAACCCTAACCCTAACCCCTAACCCTAAACCTAACCCTAACCCTAACATCTAACCTTAACCCTAACCCTAAACCTTACCCTGACCCTAAACCTAACCCTAACCTAACACTTACCCTTACTCTAACCCTAACCATTACACTAACCTTAACCCTAACCATAACCCCTAACCCTAACCCTAAACCTAACACTAACCCTAACCCTTACCCTTACCCTTACCCTAACCCTAACCCTTACCCTAACCATAACCCTAAGCCTTACCCAAACCCTAAACATATTCCTAAGCCTAACCCTAACCCTTACCCTTACCTTAACACTAACCCTACCCCTAATCCTAACCCTAACCCCTAAATTTAACCCAAACACTAACCTTAACCGTAACCCGAACCCTTACACTTACCCTTACACTAAACCTAACACTACCCCTAACCCTAACCCTAACCCCTAACCCTAACCCTAACCCTTATTCTTCCCCTAACCCTAAACCTAAACCTAACCCTAACAATAACCCTAACCCTAACCCAAATCTAAACCTTACCCTTACCCTAACCCTAACTCTAAACCTAACCCTCACACTAACCCTAAACCTAACCCTTACCCTTACCCTAAAACTAACCCTAACCCTTACCTTAACCCTAACCGTAACCCTTATCCTTACCCTAACCCTAACCCTAACCCTAACCCTTACCCTAACCCTAACTCTAACCCTAACCTTAACCCTAATCCTAACCCTAATCCTAACCTTTATCCTTACCCTTACCCTACCCTAACCCTAACTCTAACCCTAACCCTAACCCTAAAAGTAACCCTAAACCTTACCCTAAACCTAACCCTAACCCTAACCCGTACCCTAACCCTAACACTAACCCTAACCCTAACTCTTACCCTAACCCTAACCCTAGACCTTAATCTAACCCGTACCATTTACTAACCCTAAGCCTAACCCTAACCCAAACCCTAACCGTAACCTTAACCCTAAGCATAACCATAACCCTTACCCTAACCCTACCCTTAACCCTAAACCTTACACTAACCCTAATGCTAAGCCTAACCCTAACCCTTACACTTACCTTAACCCTAACCCTAAACCTAACCCTACCCCTAACTCTAACCCTAACCCCTAACCCTAACCCCAACACTAACCCTAACCTTAACCCTAACCCTAACCATACCCTTACCCTTACGCTAACGCTAACACTAACATTAACCCTAACCCTAACCCTAACCTTATCCCTCACCTAACCCTAATCCTAAACCTTACCCTTACCCTTACCCTACCCTAACCCTAACTCTAACCCTAACCCTAACCCTAAACCTAAACCTAAACCTAACCCTAATCCTAACCCTAATCCTAACCCTAAATCTAAAATTATACCTAACCCTAATCCTAACCCTTACCCTTACCCTAACCCTAACTGTAACCCTTACCCTAACCCTAACCCTAACCTTAACCCTAACCCTAAACCTAGGACTTACCCTTACCCAACCCTAACCATACACTTTACCCAAACCCTAACCCTAACCATAACCCTTACCATTACCCTAACCCTAACTCTAACCCTAACCCTAATCCTAACCCTAATCCTAACCCTAATCCTAACCCAAAATCTAAACTTATACCTAACCCTAACCATAACCCTTACCCTTACATTAACCCTAAACCTTACCCTTACCCTAAACTTAACACTAAACCTAACCCTAACCCTAACCCTAATCCTAACAACTAACCCTAAACCTAACCCTAACACTAACCCTAACCCTTACCCTAATCCTAAACCAAACCCTAAACCTAACCCTAATCCTTACCCTTATCCTAACCCTAACCCTAACCCTAACCCTAACGCTAACCCTAACTCTTACCCTTACTCTAACCCTTACCCTTACATTATCACTACCCCTAACCCTAACCCCTAACCCTAACCCTAACCCTAAACCTAACCCTTACCCTAACCCTAACCCTAACCCTAACCATATCCCTAAGCCTAACCGCTAACCCTAAACCTAACCCTCACCATAACCGTAAACCTAACCCTAACCCAAACACTTACCCTTACCCTAACCATAACCCTAACCCTAAACCTTACCCTAACTCTAACGCTAACCCTAACACTAACAGTTACCTTACCTTAACCCTAACCCTACCACTAACTCTACCCCTAACCCTAACCCCTAACCCAAATCCTAACCCTTACCCTAACCCCTGCCCTTTCCCTAACCCTAAACCTAACCCTCACCCTAACCCTAACCCTAAACTTAACCCTAACCCTAACCCTAACCCTAACTCAAACCATAACTCTTACCCTTACCCTAACCCTAACTCTAAACCTAATCTTAACCCTAACCCTAACCCTTACCATTACCCTAACCTAACCCTACACCTAACCCAAACACTTACCCTTATCCTAAACCTAACCATAAACCTAACCCTAAATTTTACCCTAACCCTAACCCTAACACTAACCCTAAACCTTACCCTACCCCTAACCCTAACCCTTACCCTAACCTGAACCCTAACCCTTACCCTGACCCTTAGCCTAACCCTAACTCTTACACTTACCCTAACCCTAACCCTAAATCTAACCCCAACCCTAACACTAACGCTAACCCTTACACTAAACCTAACCCTAACCCTTAGCCTAACCCTAACTCTAACCCTAACACTAACCCTAACCTTAACCTTAACCCTAACCCTTACCCTTACACTAACCCTAACCCTAAACTTAAACCTAAACCTAACCCTAAACCTTATCCTTACCCTAACCCTAATCCTAAACCTAAACCTAACCATAACCCTAACCCTAACCTGTAACCGTAACCCAAACCCAATTCTACACCTTAACCTTACCCTAACCATAGCCCTAAAGCTAACCCAAACCCTAACCCTTACCCTTACCCTAAACCTAACCCTAACCATTACCCTAACCCTAACCGTAACCCTTACCCTTACACTAATCCTAACCCTAAACCTAACCCTAAACTTAACCCTAACCGTAACCCTAAACCTTACCCTTACTTAACCCTAACCCTAAACCTAACAATAACCCTAACCCTAACCCTAAACCTTACAGTTACCAGAACCCTAACCCTAATCCTAACCCTTACCCTTATCTTACCCTAACCTAACCCTAACTCTAACCCTAACCCTAACCCTAATCCTAACCCTAACCCTTACCCTAACCCTAACCCTAACCCATACCCTAACCCTAACACTAAACCTAACCCTAATTCTTACCCTAACCCTAATCCTAGACCTAACCCTAACCCTTACCATTTCCCTAACCCTAACCCTAAACCTAATCCAAACCCTAACTCTAAGCATAACCATAACCCTTACCCTTACCGTACCCCTAACCCTAAACCTAAACCTAACCCTAATCCTAACCCTAATCCTAACCCTAAATCTAAACATAACCCTAACCCTAACCCTAACCCTTACCCTTACCCTAACCCTAACCCTTTCCCTTACCCTAACCCTAACCCTAACCCTAACCCTAAGACATACCCTTACCCAAACCTAGCCATAACCCTTACCCAAACACTAACCGTAACCCTAACCCTTACCCTTACCCTAACCCTAACTCTAACAATTACCCTTACCCTAACCCTAACCATGACCCTAACCCTAAACTTACCCGAACACTAACCGTAACCCTAACGCTAACCCCTAACCCTAACCCTAACCCTAAACCTATTCTAACCCCTAACCCTAACCCTAACCCTAACCCTAAACTTTACCCTAACCCTAACTCTTACACTAACCCTAAACCTAACCCTAACCCTAACCCTAAACTTAACAATAACCCTAACCGTAACACTTACCCTTACCCTTACCCTAACCCTAACACTAAACCTAAACAAAACACCTAACCCTAAACCTAACCCTAACCCTAACCCTTACCCTTATCCTAACCCTAACCCTAACCCTAAACCTAAACCTAAACCTAACCCTAACCCTAAACCTAACCCTAACCCTAACCCTAAAGCTAAACCTAACACTAACCCTAATCCTTACCCTTACCCTAACCATAATCCTAACCATTACCCTAACCCTAACCCTAACCCTTACCCTAACCCTAACCATATCCCTAAGCCTAACCACTAACCCTAACACTAACCCTCACCCTAACCCTTACCCTTTCTCTAACCCTAACCCTAACCCTAACCCTAAACCTTACCCTTACCCTAAACCTAACCCTAACCCATATCCAAACCCTAACGCTAACCCTTACCCTAAACCTAACCCTAACCCTTACCCTAACCCTTACCCTAACCCTTACCCTTACCCTTACCTTAACCCTAAGCCTAACCATAAATCTACCCCTAATCCTAACACTTAACCCAAACCCTAAACCTAACCCTAACCCCTGCCCTTTCCCTAACCCTAACCCTAACCCTTACCCTTACCCTTACCCTTACCCTATCCCTAAACCTAACCCAAACCCTAAACCTTACCCTTACCCTAAACCTAACCCTAACCCTTACCCTAACCCTAACGCTAACACTAACCCTAACCCTAAAGCCTAACCCTAACCCCTACCCTTTCCCTAACCCTAACCCTAACCATAACCCTAACCTTAAGTCTAACCGTAACCCCAAACCTGACCCTTACCCTAAGCCTAACCCTAAACCTAAACCTAACCCTAATGCTAACGCTAATGCTAACCCTAACCCTAAACTTAGCCCTAACCCTAACCTTAACGCTAAACATTTCTCTTACCCTAACCTTAACCCTAAACCTAACCCTAACCCTAACCCTTAACCTTACCCCAACCCTAACCCTACCCCTCACCGAAACACTTACCCTAACCCTAACCCTAACCCTAAATTTTACCTTAAGCCTAACCCTAACCCTACACCATACCCTAACCCTAAACTTAACTCTAACCACAACCCTAACCCTAACCCTAACCCTTACACGAACCCTAATTCTAACCCTTAGCCTAACCCTAAGCCTAACCCTAACCCTAAACTTAAAGCTAACCCTTGCCATAACCTTAACCCTAACCCTAACACTAACCCTAACCTTAACCCTAACCCTAACCCTTACCCTTACCCTAACCCTAACCCTAAACATAACCCTAACCCTAACCCTAACCCTTACCATAACCCTAACCCTTACCCTAACCGTAACCATATCCCTAAGCCTAACCTCTAATCCTAACCCTAACCCTCACCTTAACCGTAACCCTAACCCTAACCCTAACCCTTACCCTTACCCTAACCCTAACTCTAACATAACCCTAACCCTAAACCTTACCCTTACCCTAACCCTCACCCTAACCCTAACCCTAACCCTTACCCTTAACCTAACCCTAACTCTAACATAACCCTAAGCCTAAACCTTACCCTTACCCTATCTCTAAACATAACCCTTACCCTAACCCTAACCTTTAACCTAACCCCTAACCCTAACCCTAACCCTAACCCTTACCCTAACCCTAACCCTAACCTTAACCATACCCTAACCCTAAACCTAACCATAACCCTTACACTTACCCTAATCCTAACCCTAACCCTGACACTTACCCTTACCCTAACCCTAACCCTGGCCCTAACCCTAACCTTACCCTAACCTTAACCCTAACCCCTAACCCTAATCCTAACCCTAACCATAACACTTACCCTTATCCTAAACCTAACCCTAAGCCCTAATCCTAACCCTAACCCTACCCCTTACCCTTAACCTACCCTAACCCAAATTCTAACCCTAAACCTAACCCTAATCCTAACCCTAACCCTTAACCTAACCCTAATCCTAACCCTTAACATAACCCTAACCCTAACCCTTACCCTAACCCGAACCCAAACACTAACACTAACACTTACCCTTACCCTAACCCTAACCCGAAACCTAACCCCTAACCCTAACCCTAACACTAAGCCTAACTCTTACCCTTAACCTAAACCTAACCCTAATCCTAAACCTTACCATAACCCTAACCCTTACCCTAACCGTAACCATATCCCTAAGCCTAACCTCTAATCCTAACCCTAACCCTCACCTTAACCGTAACCCTAACCCTAACCCTAACCCTTACCCTTACCCTAACCCTAACTCTAACATAACCCTAACCCTAAACCTTACCCTTACCCTTAACCTAACCCTAACCCTTACCCTAACCCTAAACCTAACCCTAACCCTTACCATTACCCTTACCCTAACCCTAACCTTAACCCTAACCCTAACCCTAACCCTTACCCTTACACTAACCCTAACCCTAACCCTAACCCTAACCCTAGCCCTAATCTTTACCCTCACCCTAACCCTAACCCTAACCCTAACCTTAAGCCTAACCCTGAACCTAACCCTTACCCTTACCCTTACCCTAAACCTAACCTTAACCTTAATCCTAACCCTAAACCTTACCCTTACCCTCACCCTAGCCCTCGCATTAACCCAAAACCTAAACCTAACCCTAACCCTAACGCAAATGCTTGCCCTTACCCTAACAATAACCCTAAACCTAACCCTAAAACTAACCTTAACCCGTAACCCTAACCCTAAACCTAATGCTCACCCTAACCATAACCCTAACCCATTCCCTAACCCTAACCCTAATCCTAAACCTTACCCTAACCCTAACCCTAACCCTAACACTAACACTTACCCTAACCCTAAACCTAACCCTTACCCTAACCCTAACCCTAACCCTAACCCCTAACCCTAACACTAACACTGACCCTTACACTAACCCTAACCCTAACCTTAATCATACCCTAACACTAACCCTAACCTTAACCCTTACCCTTAACCTACCCTAACCATAATCTAACACTAAAACTAACCCTAATCCTAACCCTAACCATTACCCTAACCCTAACCCTAAGCCTATCCCAAACCCTAACCCTAAACTCAACCCGTACCCTAACGCTAACCCAAACCCTAACACTTACCCTTACCCTAACTTAACCCGAACCCTAACCACTATCCCTATCCCTAACCCTAACCCTAACCTTAACCATACCCTAACCCCTAACCCAACCCTAACACTAACACTAACACTAACACTAACCCTTACCCTTAACCTAACCCTAACCCTAAACCTAACTCTAACCCTAACCCTTAGCCTTACCCCAATCCTAATCCTACCCCTAACTGAAACACTTACCCTAACCCTAACCCTAACCCTAACCCTAACGCTAAATTTTACCCTAAGTCTAACCCTAACCCTACACCTTACCCTAAGCCTAACCATAACTCTAACCCCAACCCTAACCCTAACCCTTACCCTTTCCCTAACCTAACCCTAACTCTAACCCTAATCCTAACCCTAATCCTAACCCTAACTCTTACCCTAACCCTAACCCTTACCCTAACCCTAACCCTGAACCTAACCCTAACCCTAACCCTTACCCTTACCCCAACCCTAAACCTACCCCTTACCGAAACACTTACCCTAACCCTAACCCTAACCAAAACCCTAAATTTTACCCTAAGCCTAAACCTAACCCTACACCTTAACCTAAACCTAACCCTAACTCTATCCCCAACCCTAATCCTAAACCTAACCCTTACACTAACCCTCATTGTAACCCTTAGCCTAACCCTAAGCCTAACCCTAACCCTAAACTTAAACCTAACCCTTACCCTAACCCTAACCCTAACACTAACCCTAACCTTAACCCTAACCCTAACCCTAACCCTTACCCTTATCCTAACCCTAACCCTAAACATAACCCTAACCCTAACCCTAACCCTTACCCTTACCCTAAACTTAATCCTAAACCTAACCCTAACCATAACGATAACCCTAACCCTAACCCCTAACCCTAACCCTAATTCTAACCGTTACCCTTATCCTAACCCTAACCCTAACCCTAACCCTTACCCTAATCCTAAACCTAACCCTAACCCCAAACCTAACCATAACCCTAACCCTAAACCTTACCCTAACCCTAACCCTAAAGCTAAGCCTTACTCTTAACCTAACCCTAACCCCAAACCTAACCCTAACCCTAACAGTAAACTTACCCTTACCCTAAAGCTAACCCTAACCCTTATCCAAATGCTAACCCTAACCCTAACCTTAACCCTAACCCCTAACCCTAACCCTAATCCTAAACCTTACCCTTACCCTAATCCTAAACTTAACCCTAACCCTAACGCTAACCCTAACCCTAACGCTAAACCCTAAACCTAACCCTAACCCCTACCCTTTCCCTAACCCTAACCCTAACCCTAACCCTAACCTTAAGTTTAACCCTAACGCTAACCGTTACCCTTACCCTAAGCCTAACTGTAAACCTAAACCTAACCCTAATGCTAACCCTAACTCTAACCCTAACCCTAATCTTAACCCTAACCCTAACCCTAACGCTAACCCTTCCTCTTACCCTAACCCTAACCCTAAACCTAACCCTAACCCTAACCCTTACCCTTACCCTAAGCCTAACCGTAAACCTAAACCTAACCCTAATGCTAACGCTAACGCTAACCCTAACCCTAAACTTAACCCTAACCCTAACCCTAACGCTAACCCTTCCTCTTACCCTAACACTAACCCTAAACCTAACATTTACCATTACCCTAACCCTAACCCTAACCATTACCCTAACCCTAACCATAACCCTTACCCTAACCCTAACACTAACATGAACCCTAACCACTAACCCTAACCCTAACACTAATCCTAACTCCTAACCCTAACCCTAACCCTAACACTAACCCTAACCCTTACCCTTACCCTAAACCTAACCCTAACCCTAACACTTACCCTAACCCTAACCCTTAACCTAACCCTAACCATATCCCTAAGCCTAACCCCTAACCCTAACCCTAACCCTCACCCTAACCGTAACCCTAACACTAAACCTAACCCTAACCCTTACCCTAACCCTAACCCTAACCCTAACCCTAACCCTAACCCTAAATCTAACCCTTACCCTAAATCTAACCCTTACCCTAACCCTAACCCTTACCCTAACCCCTAACCCTAATCCTAACCCTAACCCTAACGCTTACCCTAACCCTAACCCTAACCTTAACCATACCCTAACCCTAACACTAACCCTAAACCTTACACTTACCCTAACACTAACCTTAACCCTAAAGCTCACACTTACCCTTACCCTAAACCTAACCCTAACCCTAAAGCTCACACTAACCTTTACCCTAACCCTAACTCTGACCCTAACCCTAACCTTACCCTAACCTTAACCCTAACCCCTAACCCTAATCCTAACCCTAACCCTAACCCTTACCCTTATCCTAAACCTAACCCTAAACCCTAATGCTAACCCTAACCCTAACCCTTACCCTTAACCTACCCTAACCCTAATTCTAACCCTAAACCTCACCCTAATCCTAACCCTAACACTCACCCTAACCCTAACCCTAATCCTAACCCTTAACCTAACCCTAACCCTAACCCTAACCCTTACCCTAACCCTGACCCAAACCCTAACACTAACACTTACACTTACCCTAACCCTAACCCTAACCCTCACCCTAACCCTAACCCTAACCCTAACACTAACCCTAACCCTTACCCTAAACCTAACCCTAACGCTAAACCTTACTATAACCCTAACCCTAACCCTTAACCTAATCCTAACCATATCCCTAAGCCTAACCGCTAACCCTAACCCTAACCCTCACCGTAACCATAACCCTAACCCTAACCCTAACCCTTACCCTTACCCTAACCCTAACCCTAACCCTAACCCTAACCCTAAACCTTACCCTTACCCTAAACCTAACACTGAACCTTAGCCTAACCATAAACCTAACCCTAACCCTTTCCCTTACCCTTACCCTAACCCTAACCCTAACCCTAACCCAAACCCTAAACATTACCCTTACCCTAAACCTAACCCTAACCCTTACCCTAAACCTAACGCTAACCCTAACCCTTACCCTAAACCCTAACCCTAACCCTAACCATAACCCCTACACTTTCCCTAACTCTAACCCTAACCGTAATCCTAACCTTAAGTCTAACACTAACCCTAACCCTTACCCTTACCCTAAGCCTAACCCTAAACCTAAACCTAACCCTAATGCTAACGCTAACCCTAACCCTAAACTTAACCCTAACCCTAACCCTAACGCTAACCCTTTCTCTTACCCTAACCCTAACCCTAACCCTTAACCTTACCCCAACCCTAACCCTACCCCTAACCGAAACACTTACCCTAATCCTAACCCTAACCCTAACCCTAAATTTTACCCTAAGCCTAACCCTAACTCTACACCTTACCCTAACCCTAAACCTAACTCTAACCCCAACCCTAACCCTAACCCTAACCCTTACACTAACCCTAATTCTAACCCTTAGCCTAACCCTAAGCCTAATCCTAACCCTAAACTTAAACCTAACCCTTACCCTAACCCTAACCCTAACCCTAACACTAATCCTAACCTTAACTCTAACCCTAACCCTAACCCTTACCCTTACCCTAACCCTAACCCTAAAAATAACCCTAACCCTAACCCTAACCCTAACCCTTACCCTTACCCTAACCCTAATCCTAAACCTAACCCTAACCATAACGATAACCCTAACCCTAACCCCTAACCCTAACCCTAATTCTAACCCTTACCCTTGTCCTAACCCTAAACCTAACCCTAACCCTTACCCTAATCTTAATTCTAACCCTAACCCCAAACCTAACCATAACCCTAACCCTAAAACTTACCCTAACCCTTACCCTAACGCTAACTCTTACTTTTAACCTAACCCTAACCCCAAACCTAACCCTAACCCTTATCCTAACGCTAACCCTAACCCTAACCCTAACCCTAACCCCTAACCCTAACCCTAATCGTAAACCTTACCCTTAGCATAATCCTAAACTTAACCCTAACCCTTAGCCTAACCACTAAAATTAACCATATCCCTAACCCTAAACTTAACCCTAAACTTAAAAGTAACCCTAACCCTAACCCTTACCCTAATCCTAACCCTAAACCTAACCCTCACCGTACCCCTTACCCTTACCCTAACCCTAACCCTAAACCTAACCCAAACCCTAAACCTAACCCTAAGTCTAACCCTTACCGTAACCCTAACCTAACCCTAAACCTTACCCTACCCTAACACTTACCCTAACCCTAACCCAAACCCTAACCCTAACCCTTACCCTTACCCTAACACTAACCCTAACCCTAACATTTACCATTACCGTAACCCTAACCCTAACCATTACCCTAACCCTAACCATAACATTTACCCTAACCCTAACACGAACCCGAACCCTAACCACTAACCCTAACCTTAACCCTAATCCTAACCCCTAACCCTAACCCTAACCCTAACCCTAACCCTTACCCTAACCCTAACCCTAACCTTAACAATACCCTAACCCTAAACCTAACCCTAACTCTGACACTTACCCTAACCCTAACCCTAACCCACACACTTACCCTTACCCTAACCCTAACACTGACCCTAACCCTAACCTTACCCTAAACTTAACCGTAACCACTAACCCTAATCCTAACCCTAACCATAACCCTTACCCTTATCCTAAACATAACCCTAAGCCCTAACCCTAACCCTAACCCTAACCCTTACCCTTAACCTACCCTAACCCTAATTCTAACCCTAAACCTAACCCTAACCCTAACCCTAACCCTTACCCTAACCCTAACCCAAACCCTAACACTAACATTTACCCTTACCCTAACCCGAACCCGAACCCTAACCCCTAATCCTAACCCTAACACTAACCCTAACACTTACCCTTAACCTAACCCTAACCCTAACCCTAAACCTTACCCTAACCCTAACACTTATCCTAACCCTAACCATATCCCTAAGCCTAACCTCTAACCCTAACCCTAACCCTCACCCTAACCGTAAACCTAACCCTAACCCTAACCCATACCCTTACCCTAACCCTAACTCTAACATAACCCTAACCCAAAACATTACCATTACGCTAAACCTAACCCTAACCCTTACCCTAACCCTAACCCAAACCCTTAACCTTACCCTTACCCTAAACCTAACCCTAACCCTTACCCTAACCCTAACGCTAACCCTAACCCTAAACCTAAACCCTAACCCTAACCCTAACCCTAACCCTAACCCCTACCCTTTCCCTAACCCTAACCCTAACCCCAACCCTAACCTTAAGTCTAACCCTAACCCAAACCCTTACCCTTACCCCAACCCTAAACCTACCCCTAACCGAAACACTTACCCTAAACCTAACCCTAACCCTAACCCTAAATTTTAACCTAAGCCTAACCCTAACCCTACACCTTACCCTAAACCTAACACTAACACTATCCCCAACCCTAATCCTAACCCTAACCCTTACACTAACCCTCATTCTAACCCTTAGCCTAACCCTAAGCCTAACCCTAACCCTAAACTTAAACCTAACCCTTACCCTAACCCTAACCCTAACCCTAACCCTAACCCTAACCCTAAATCTAACCCTTACCCTAAATCTAACCCTTACCCTAACCCTAACCCTTACCCTAACCCCTAACCCTAATCCTAACCCTAACCCTAACGCTTACCCTAACCCTAACCCTAACCTTAACCATACCCTAACCCTAACACTAACCCTAAACCTTACACTTACCCTAACACTAACCTTAACCCTAAAGCTCACACTTACCCTTACCCTAAACCTAACCCTAACCCTAAAGCTCACACTAACCTTTACCCTAACCCTAACTCTGACCCTAACCCTAACCTTACCCTAACCTTAACCCTAACCCCTAACCCTAATCCTAACCCTAACCCTAACCCTTACCCTTATCCTAAACCTAACCCTAAACCCTAATGCTAACCCTAACCCTAACCCTTACCCTTAACCTACCCTAACCCTAATTCTAACCCTAAACCTCACCCTAATCCTAACCCTAACACTCACCCTAACCCTAACCCTAATCCTAACCCTTAACCTAACCCTAACCCTAACCCTAACCCTTACCCTAACCCTGACCCAAACCCTAACACTAACACTTACACTTACCCTAACCCTAACCCTAACCCTCACCCTAACCCTAACCCTAACCCTAACACTAACCCTAACCCTTACCCTAAACCTAACCCTAACGCTAAACCTTACCATAACCCTAACCCTAACCCTTAACCTAATCCTAACCATATCCCTAAGCCTAACCGCTAACCCTAACCCTAACCCTCACCGTAACCATAACCCTAACCCTAACCCTAACCCTTACCCTTACCCTAACCCTAACCCTAACCCTAACCCTAACCCTAAACCTTACCCTTACCCTAAACCTAACACTGAACCTTAGCCTAACCATAAACCTAACCCTAACCCTTTCCCTTACCCTTACCCTAACCCTAACCCTAACCCTAACCCAAACCCTAAACATTACCCTTACCCTAAACCTAACCCTAACCCTTACCCTAAACCTAACGCTAACCCTAACCCTTACCCTAAACCCTAACCCTAACCCTAACCATAACCCCTACACTTTCCCTAACTCTAACCCTAACCGTAATCCTAACCTTAAGTCTAACACTAACCCTAACCCTTACCCTTACCCTAAGCCTAACCCTAAACCTAAACCTAACCCTAATGCTAACGCTAACCCTAACCCTAAACTTAACCCTAACCCTAACCCTAACGCTAACCCTTTCTCTTACCCTAACCCTAACCCTAACCCTTAACCTTACCCCAACCCTAACCCTACCCCTAACCGAAACACTTACCCTAATCCTAACCCTAACCCTAACCCTAAATTTTACCCTAAGCCTAACCCTAACTCTACACCTTACCCTAACCCTAAACCTAACTCTAACCCCAACCCTAACCCTAACCCTAACCCTTACACTAACCCTAATTCTAACCCTTAGCCTAACCCTAAGCCTAATCCTAACCCTAAACTTAAACCTAACCCTTACCCTAACCCTAACCCTAACCCTAACACTAATCCTAACCTTAACTCTAACCCTAACCCTAACCCTTACCCTTACCCTAACCCTAACCCTAAAAATAACCCTAACCCTAACCCTAACCCTAACCCTTACCCTTACCCTAACCCTAATCCTAAACCTAACCCTAACCATAACGATAACCCTAACCCTAACCCCTAACCCTAACCCTAATTCTAACCCTTACCCTTGTCCTAACCCTAAACCTAACCCTAACCCTTACCCTAATCTTAATTCTAACCCTAACCCCAAACCTAACCATAACCCTAACCCTAAAACTTACCCTAACCCTTACCCTAACGCTAACTCTTACTTTTAACCTAACCCTAACCCCAAACCTAACCCTAACCCTTATCCTAACGCTAACCCTAACCCTAACCCTAACCCTAACCCCTAACCCTAACCCTAATCGTAAACCTTACCCTTAGCATAATCCTAAACTTAACCCTAACCCTTAGCCTAACCACTAAAATTAACCATATCCCTAACCCTAAACTTAACCCTAAACTTAAAAGTAACCCTAACCCTAACCCTTACCCTAATCCTAACCCTAAACCTAACCCTCACCGTACCCCTTACCCTTACCCTAACCCTAACCCTAAACCTAACCCAAACCCTAAACCTAACCCTAAGTCTAACCCTTACCGTAACCCTAACCTAACCCTAAACCTTACCCTACCCTAACACTTACCCTAACCCTAACCCAAACCCTAACCCTAACCCTTACCCTTACCCTAACACTAACCCTAACCCTAACATTTACCATTACCGTAACCCTAACCCTAACCATTACCCTAACCCTAACCATAACATTTACCCTAACCCTAACACGAACCCGAACCCTAACCACTAACCCTAACCTTAACCCTAATCCTAACCCCTAACCCTAACCCTAACCCTAACCCTAACCCTTACCCTAACCCTAACCCTAACCTTAACAATACCCTAACCCTAAAC
This sequence comes from Megascapheus bottae, assembly GCA_024803745.1. Classification (NCBI taxonomy): domain Eukaryota; kingdom Metazoa; phylum Chordata; class Mammalia; order Rodentia; family Geomyidae; genus Megascapheus; species Megascapheus bottae. Next base: position 358,411 of record JANJXV010000591.1, on the reverse strand, counting down.
CTAACCCTAACTCTGACACTTACCCTAACCCTAACCCTAACCCACACACTTACCCTTACCCTAACCCTAACACTGACCCTAACCCTAACCTTACCCTAAACTTAACCGTAACCACTAACCCTAATCCTAACCCTAACCATAACCCTTACCCTTATCCTAAACATAACCCTAAGCCCTAACCCTAACCCTAACCCTAACCCTTACCCTTAACCTACCCTAACCCTAATTCTAACCCTAAACCTAACCCTAACCCTAACCCTAACCCTTACCCTAACCCTAACCCAAACCCTAACACTAACATTTACCCTTACCCTAACCCGAACCCGAACCCTAACCCCTAATCCTAACCCTAACACTAACCCTAACACTTACCCTTAACCTAACCCTAACCCTAACCCTAAACCTTACCCTAACCCTAACACTTATCCTAACCCTAACCATATCCCTAAGCCTAACCTCTAACCCTAACCCTAACCCTCACCCTAACCGTAAACCTAACCCTAACCCTAACCCATACCCTTACCCTAACCCTAACTCTAACATAACCCTAACCCAAAACATTACCATTACGCTAAACCTAACCCTAACCCTTACCCTAACCCTAACCCAAACCCTTAACCTTACCCTTACCCTAAACCTAACCCTAACCCTTACCCTAACCCTAACGCTAACCCTAACCCTAAACCTAAACCCTAACCCTAACCCTAACCCTAACCCTAACCCCTACCCTTTCCCTAACCCTAACCCTAACCCCAACCCTAACCTTAAGTCTAACCCTAACCCAAACCCTTACCCTTACCCCAACCCTAAACCTACCCCTAACCGAAACACTTACCCTAAACCTAACCCTAACCCTAACCCTAAATTTTAACCTAAGCCTAACCCTAACCCTACACCTTACCCTAAACCTA
>JANJXV010000591.1:337500-355000 GCA_024803745.1 Megascapheus bottae | reverse complement strand
CGCTAACCCTAACCCTTACCCTAAACCCTAACCCTAACCCTAACCATAACCCCTACACTTTCCCTAACTCTAACCCTAACCGTAATCCTAACCTTAAGTCTAACACTAACCCTAACCCTTACCCTTACCCTAAGCCTAACCCTAAACCTAAACCTAACCCTAATGCTAACGCTAACCCTAACCCTAAACTTAACCCTAACCCTAACCCTAACGCTAACCCTTTCTCTTACCCTAACCCTAACCCTAACCCTAACCCTTAACCTTACCCCAACCCTAACCCTACCCCTAACCGAAACACTTACCCTAATCCTAACCCTAACCCTAACCCTAAATTTTACCCTAAGCCTAACCCTAACTCTACACCTTACCCTAACCCTAAACCTAACTCTAACCCCAACCCTAACCCTAACCCTAACCCTTACACTAACCCTAATTCTAACCCTTAGCCTAACCCTAAGCCTAATCCTAACCCTAAACTTAAACCTAACCCTTACCCTAACCCTAACCCTAACCCTAACACTAATCCTAACCTTAACTCTAACCCTAACCCTAACCCTTACCCTTACCCTAACCCTAACCCTAAAAATAACCCTAACCCTAACCCTAACCCTAACCCTTACCCTTACCCTAACCCTAATCCTAAACCTAACCCTAACCATAACGATAACCCTAACCCTAACCCCTAACCCTAACCCTAATTCTAACCCTTACCCTTGTCCTAACCCTAAACCTAACCCTAACCCTTACCCTAATCTTAATTCTAACCCTAACCCCAAACCTAACCATAACCCTAACCCTAAAACTTACCCTAACCCTTACCCTAACGCTAACTCTTACTTTTAACCTAACCCTAACCCCAAACCTAACCCTAACCCTTATCCTAACGCTAACCCTAACCCTAACCCTAACCCTAACCCCTAACCCTAACCCTAATCGTAAACCTTACCCTTAGCATAATCCTAAACTTAACCCTAACCCTTAGCCTAACCACTAAAATTAACCATATCCCTAACCCTAAACTTAACCCTAAACTTAAAAGTAACCCTAACCCTAACCCTTACCCTAATCCTAACCCTAAACCTAACCCTCACCGTACCCCTTACCCTTACCCTAACCCTAACCCTAAACCTAACCCAAACCCTAAACCTAACCCTAAGTCTAACCCTTACCGTAACCCTAACCTAACCCTAAACCTTACCCTACCCTAACACTTACCCTAACCCTAACCCAAACCCTAACCCTAACCCTTACCCTTACCCTAACACTAACCCTAACCCTAACATTTACCATTACCGTAACCCTAACCCTAACCATTACCCTAACCCTAACCATAACATTTACCCTAACCCTAACACGAACCCGAACCCTAACCACTAACCCTAACCTTAACCCTAATCCTAACCCCTAACCCTAACCCTAACCCTAACCCTAACCCTTACCCTAACCCTAACCCTAACCTTAACAATACCCTAACCCTAAACCTAACCCTAACTCTGACACTTACCCTAACCCTAACCCTAACCCTAACCCACACACTTACCCTTACCCTAACCCTAACACTGACCCTAACCCTAACCTTACCCTAAACTTAACCGTAACCACTAACCCTAATCCTAACCCTAACCATAACCCTTACCCTTATCCTAAACATAACCCTAAGCCCTAACCCTAACCCTAACCCTAACCCTTACCCTTAACCTACCCTAACCCTAATTCTAACCCTAAACCTAACCCTAACCCTAACCCTAACCCTTACCCTAAACCTAACCCAAACCCTAACACTAACATTTACCCTTACCCTAACCCGAACCCGAACCCTAACCCCTAATCCTAACCCTAACACTAACCCTAACACTTACCCTTAACCTAACCCTAACCCTAACCCTAAACCTTACCCTAACCCTAACACTTATCCTAACCCTAACCATATCCCTAAGCCTAACCTCTAACCCTAACCCTAACCCTCACCCTAACCGTAAACCTAACCCTAACCCTAACCCATACCCTTACCCTAACCCTAACTCTAACATAACCCTAACCCAAAACATTACCATTACGCTAAACCTAACCCTAACCCTTACCCTAACCCTAACCCAAACCCTTAACCTTACCCTTACCCTAAACCTAACCCTAACCCTTACCCTAACCCTAACGCTAACCCTAACCCTAAACCTAAACCCTAACCCTAACCCTAACCCTAACCCCTACCCTTTCCCTAACCCTAACCCTAACCCCAACCCTAACCTTAAGTCTAACCCTAACCCAAACCCTTACCCTTACCCCAACCCTAAACCTACCCCTAACCGAAACACTTACCCTAAACCTAACCCTAACCCTAACCCTAAATTTTAACCTAAGCCTAACCCTAACCCTACACCTTACCCTAAACCTAACCCTAACACTATCCCCAACCCTAATCCTAACCCTAACCCTTACACTAACCCTCATTCTAACCCTTAGCCTAACCCTAAGCCTAACCCTAACCCTAAACTTAAACCTAACCCTTACCCTAACCCTAACCCTAACCCTAACCCTAACCCTAACCCTAAATCTAACCCTTACCCTAAATCTAACCCTTACCCTAACCCTAACCCTTACCCTAACCCCTAACCCTAATCCTAACCCTAACCCTAACGCTTACCCTAACCCTAACCCTAACCTTAACCATACCCTAACCCTAACACTAACCCTAAACCTTACACTTACCCTAACACTAACCTTAACCCTAAAGCTCACACTTACCCTTACCCTAAACCTAACCCTAACCCTAAAGCTCACACTAACCTTTACCCTAACCCTAACTCTGACCCTAACCCTAACCTTACCCTAACCTTAACCCTAACCCCTAACCCTAATCCTAACCCTAACCCTAACCCTTACCCTTATCCTAAACCTAACCCTAAACCCTAATGCTAACCCTAACCCTAACCCTTACCCTTAACCTACCCTAACCCTAATTCTAACCCTAAACCTCACCCTAATCCTAACCCTAACACTCACCCTAACCCTAACCCTAATCCTAACCCTTAACCTAACCCTAACCCTAACCCTAACCCTTACCCTAACCCTGACCCAAACCCTAACACTAACACTTACACTTACCCTAACCCTAACCCTAACCTAACCCTAACCCCAAACCTAACCCTAACCCTAACAGTAAACTTACCCTTACCCTAAAGCTAACCCTAACCCTTATCCAAATGCTAACCCTAACCCTAACCTTAACCCTAACCCCTAACCCTAACCCTAATCCAAAACCTTACCCTTACCCTAATCCTAAACTTAACCCTAACCCTTATCCTAACACTAACGCTAACCCTAACCCTAACGCTAAACCCTAACCCTAAACCTAACCCCTACCCTCTCCCTAACCCTAACCCTAACCTTAAGTTTAACCCTAACCCTAACCCTTACCCTTACCCTAAGCCTAACCGTAAACCTAAACCTAACCCTAATGCTAACCCTAACTCTAACCCTAACCCTATTCTTAACCCTAACCCTAACCCTTCCTCTTACCCTAACCCTAACCCTAAACCTAACCCTAACCCTAACCCTTACCCTTAACCTAAGCCTAACCGTAAACCTAAACCTAAACCTAACCCTAATGCTAACGCTAATGCTAACCCTAATCCTAAACTTAACCCTAACCCTAACCCTAACACTAACCCTTCCTCTTACCCTAACACTAACCCTAAACCTAACATTTACCATTACCCTAACCCTAACCCTAACCATTACCCTAACCCTAACCATAACCCTTACCCTAACCCTAACACTAACAGGAACCCTAACCACTAACACTAACCCTAACCCTAATCCTAACTCCTAACCCTAACCCTAACCCTAACACTAACCCTAACCCTTACCCTTACCCTAAACCTAACCCTAACCCTAACACTTAACCTAACCCTAACCATATCCCTAAGCCTATCCCCTAACCCTAACCCTAACCCTCACCCTAACCGTAACCCTAACACTAAACCTAACCCTAACCCTTACCCTTACCCTAACCTTAACCCTAACCCTAACCCTAACACTAAACCTTACCCTTACCCTAAGCCTAAGCCTAACCCTTACCCTAACCCTAACCCTAAACCCTACCCTTACCCTTACCCTAAACCTAACCCTAACACTAACACTTACCCTTACCCTATCCCTAATCTAAACCTTACCCTAACCCTAACCCTTACCCTAACCCCTAACCCTATTCCTAACCCTAACCCTAACGCTTACCCTAACCCTAACCCTAACCTTAACCATACCCTAACCCTAACGCTAACCCTAACCCTTACACTTACCCTAACCCTAACCTTAACCCTAAAGCTCACACTTACCCTTACCCTAACCCTAAGCCTAACCCTAAAGCTCACACTTACCCTTACCCTAACCCTAACTCTGACCCTAACCCTAACCTTACCCTAAACTTAGCCCTAACCCCTAACCCTAATCCTAACCCTAACCCTAACCCTTACCCTTATCCTAAACCTAACCCTAAACCCTAATGCTAACCCTAACCCTAACCCTTACCCTTAACCTACCCTAATCCTAATTCTAACCCTAAACCTCACCCTAATCCTAACCCTAACACTCACCCTAACACTAACCCTAATCCTAACCCTTAACCTAACCCTAACCTTAACCCTAACCCTTACCCTAAACCTGACCCAAACCCTAACACTAACACTTACACTTACCCTAACCCTAACCCGAACCCTAAACCCTAACCCTAAACCTAACCCTAACACTAACCCTAACCCTTACCCTAAACCTAACCCTAACGCTTAACCTTACCATAACCCTAACCCTAACCCTTAAACTAACCCTAACCATATCCCTAAGCCTAACCCCTAACCCTAACCCTAACCCTCACCTTAACCGTAACCCTAACCCTAACCCTAAACCTTACCCTTACCCTAACCCTAACCCTAACACTAACCCTAACCCTAAACCTTCCCCTTACCCTAAACCTAACACTGAACCTTACCCTAACCATAAACCTAACCCTAACCCTTACCCTTACCCTAACCCTAACCCTAACCCTAACCCAAACCCTAAACCTTACCCTTACCCTAAACCTAACCCTATCCCTTACCCTAAACCTAACGCTAACCCTAACCCTTACCCTAAACCCTAACCCTAACCCTAACCATAACCCCTACCCTTTCCCTAAACCTAACCCTAACCGTAATCCTAACCTTAAGTCTAACACTAAACCTAACCCTTCCCCTTACCCTAAGCCTAACCCTAAACCTAAACCTAACCCTAATGCTAACGCTAATCCTAACCCTAAACTTAACCCTAACCCTAACCCTAACGCTAACCCTTTCTCTTACCCTAACCCTAACCCTAAACCTACCCCTAACCCTAATCTTTAACCTTACCCCAACCCTAACCCTACCCCTAACCGAAACACTTACCCTAATCCTAACCCGAACATTAAATCTAACCATAACCCAAACCTAACCCTTACCCTTACCCTAACCCTAACCCTAAACCTAACCCTAACTTAACCCTAACCCTACCCTTACCCTTACCCTAATCCTAACCCTAACCCTAACCGTAACCCTAACCCTAACCTTATCCCTATCCCTAACCGTAACCTTTAACCTTACCCTAACCCTAACCCTAAACCTAACCCTAACCCTAACACTAACCCTAACTCTTACCCTTACCCTAACCCTAACCCTAACCCTAACCTTAACCCTAACACTAACCCTAATCCTAACCCTTATCCTTACCCTAACCTAACCCTAAACCTAACCCTAACCATAACCCTAAACCTTACCTTAACCCTAACCCTAACCCTTACCCTTACACTAACCCTAACCCTAAACCTTACCCTAACCCTAAGGCTAATCTTTAACCTCACCCTATCGCTCACATTAACCCCAAACCTAAACCTAACCCTAACCCAAACGCTTGCCCTTACCCTAACAATAACCCTAAACCTAACCCTAAAACTAAACCTAACCTCTAACCCTAACCCTAACCGTAACGCTCACCCAAACCATAACCCTAACCCATTCCCTAACCTAACCCTAATCCTAAACCTTACCCTTACCGTAACCCTAACGCTAAACTTAACCCCAACCCTAAATCTAACCCTCACACTTACCCTTACCCTAACCCTAACCCTAAACCTAATCGTAATCCTAACCCTAACCCTAACACTAACACTTACCATAACCCTAAGCCTTATCCTAACCCTAACCCTAAACCTAATCCTAAACTTAACCCCAAACCTTAACCTTACCCTAACCCGAACCCTAACCCTAAAACTAACCCTAACCCTAACACTAACCCTTACACTTACCCTAATCCTAACCCCAAACCTAACCCTAACCCTAACCCTTACCCTAACCCTAACCCTAACCCTTTCTCTTACCCTAACCATAACCACAAAACTAACCCGACCCCTAAAACTAAACCTTACCCTTACACTAAACCTGACCTTAACCCTTATCCTACACCTAACTCTAACCCTAACCCTAACCCCTAACCCTAACCCTAGCCCTAAACCTTACCCTTACCCTAAACCTAACCCTAAACCCTACCCTAACCCTAAACCTAACCCTTAACCTTACCCTAACAATAACCCTAATCTTAACCCTAAACCTAACACTAACCCTAACCCTACCCATTACCACAACCCTAACCCTAACCCTAACCCTAACCCTAACCCTTACCTTACACTAACCCTAATTCTAAACCTAACCCTAATCCTAACCCTAACCCTAAAACTTACCCTAACCATAACCTAACCCTAACCCTAACCCTTACCCTTTCCCTAACCCTAACCCTAACCCTAAACCTTACCCTTACCTTAACCCTAACCCTAATCTTAATGCTAACCCTAACCTAACCTAACCATATCCATTATGGTAACCCTAACCGAAACCCTAATCCTTACCCCAACCCTAACCCTAACCCTAACCCTTACCCTTTCCCTAACCCTAACCCTAACCTTAACCCTAACATTAATCCTAACCCTAACCCTAACCCTTACACTTACCCTAAACCTAACTCTAACCCTTACCCTAAACCTAACGCTAACCCTAACCCTAACCCTAAACCCTAACCCTAAACCTAACCCTAACCCCTACCCTTTCCCTGACCCTAACCCTAACCCTAACCCTAACCCTAACCTTAAGTCTAACCCTAACCCTAACCCTTACCCTTACCCTAAGCCTAACCCTAAACCTAAACCTAACGCTAATGCTAACGCTAACGCTAAACCTAACAGTAAACTTAACCCTAACCGTAACCCTAACGCTAACACTTTCTCTTACCCTAAGCCTAACCCTAAACCTAACCCTAACCCTAACTCTAACCCTAACCCTTACCCTTACCCCAACTCTAACCCTAACCCTAACCTTAACCCTAACCCTAACCCTTATCCTTACCCTAACCGTAACCCTAAACCTAACCCTAACCGTAACCCTAACCCTTAACCGAACCCTAACCCTAACCCTAACCCTTACCCTTACACTAACCCTAACCCTAAACCTAACCCTAACCCTAACCCTAATCTTTACCCTCACCCTAACCCTAACCCTAACCCTAACCCTAACCTTAAGCCTAACCCTAACCCTAACCTTTACACTTACCCTTACCCTAAACCTAACCTTAACCCTAATCCTAACCCTAACCGTTACCCTTATCCTCACCCTAGCCCTCACATTAACCCCAAACCTAAACCTAACCCTAACCCTAACGCAAACTCTTGCCCTTACCCTAACAATAACCCTAAACCAAACCCTAAAACTAACCTTAACACGTAACCCTAACAATATACCTAACGCTCACCCTAACCATAACCCTAACCCATTCCCTAACCCTAACCCTAATCCTACCCCTTACCCTAACCCTAACCCTAACCCTTACCCTTACCCTAACCCTAACACTAACACTTACCCTTACCCTAATCCTAAACCTAACCCTTACCCTAACCCTAACCCTTATCCTAACCCCTAACCCTAACCCTAAACCTAACCCTTACTCTAACCCTAACCCTAACCTTAACCATACCCTAACCCTAACCCTAACCCTAACCCTAACCCTTACACTTACCCTAACCCTAACCCTAAACCTAACCTCACACTTACCCTTACCCTAACCCAACCCTGACCCTAACCCTAACCTTACCCTAACCTTAAACCTAACCCCTAAACCTAATCCTAACCCTAACCATAACTCTTACCCTTATCCTAAACGAAACACTAAGACCTAATCCTAACCCTAACCCTAACCCTTACCCATAACCTACACTAACCATAATTCTAACCCTAAACCTAACCCTAATCCTAACCCTAACCATTACCCTAACCCTAACCCTAACCCTTAACCTAACCCTAACCCTAACCCTAACCCTTACCCTAACGCTAACGCAAACCCTAACACTAACACTTACCCTTACCCTAACCTAACCGAACCCTAACCACTATCCCTAACCCTAACCCTAACCCTTACCCTACCCTAACGCTAACCCTATCCCTTACCCTTACCCTTCCCTAACCCTAACCTTAATTCTAACACTAACCCTAACCCTTACCCTAACCCTAACCCTAAGCCTAATCCTTAACCTAAACTTAACCCTAAACCTAACCTTAACCCTAACCCTTACGCTTACCCTAACCCTAACCCTAAACCTAAACCTAACCCTCACCCTAACCCTAATCCTAACCCTTATCCTTACCCTCACCGTAACCCTAAACCTAACCCTAACCGTAACCCTAACCCTTACCCTAACCCTAACCCTAATCCTAACCCTTACCCTTACACTAACCCTAACCCTAATCCTAACCCAAAACCTAAACCTAACCCTTACCCTAACCTTAAGCCTAACCCTAACCCTAACCCTTACACTTACCCTTATCCTAAACCTAAACTTAACCCTAATCCTAACCCTAACCCTTATCCTTACCCTCACTCTAACCCTCACATTAACCCCAAACCTAAACCTAAACCTAACCCTAAACCAATCACTTGCCCTTACCCTAACAATAACCCTAAACCTAACCCTAAAACTAACCCTAACCCCTAACCCTAAACCTAACATTAACGCTCACCCTAACCATAACCCTGACCCATTCCCTAAACCTAACCCTAATCCTAAACCTTACCCTTACCGTAACCCTAACGCTAAACTTAACCCCAAACCTAAATCTAACCCTCACACTTACCCTTACCCTAACCCTAACCCTAAACCTAATCCTAATCCTAACCCTAACCCTAACCCTAACACTTACCATAACCCTTAGCCTTACCCTAACCCTAAACCTAATCCTAACCTTAACCCCAAACCTTAACCTTACCCTAACCCTAACCCTAACCCTAAACCTAACCCTAACACTAACCCTTACACTTACCCTAATCCTAAACCCAAACCTAACCCTAACCCTAACCCTTACCATAACCCTAACTCTAACCCTTTCTCTTACCCTAACCGTGACCCCAAAACTAACCCGACCCCTAAAACTAAACCTTACCCTTACACTAAACCTAACTTTAACCCTTATCCTACACCTAACTCTAACCCTAATCCTAACCCCTAACCCTTACCCTAACTCTAACCCTAACCCCTACCCTAACCCTAAACCTAACCCTTACCCTAACCCTAACCCAAACCCTAACTCTAACTCTTAGCCTTCCCCTAACTCTAACCCTAACCTAACACTAACCCTAACCCTTACCCTATCCCTAACCCTTACACTAACCCTAACCCTAAACCCTAACTTTAACCCCTAACCCTAACCCTAACCCTTACACTAACCCTTACTCTTACCTTTACCCTAACCCTATCCCTAACCCTACCCCTTACCCTAACACTAACCCTATGTCTTACCCTAACCCTAAACTTAACCCGAACCCTAACCCCTAACCCTAACCCTAACCCTCAGCCTAACCCTAACCCTAACCCTAACCCTTTCCCTTACCCTTACCCTAAACCTAAACCTAACCTTAACCCTAACCCTAACCCTAACCCTTACTCTTATCCTAACCCTGACCCTAACCCTAAACCTTACCCTTACCCTAAACCAAATCCTAATCCTAACCCTAAACCTTACCCTTGCCCTAAACCCTACCCTAAACCTAACCGTAACCCTAACCCTAACCTGAAACCTAACCCGTACCCTTACCTAACCCCTAACCCTAACCCCATCCCTAAATCTAACCTCTAACCCTAAACCTTACCCGTACCCTAACCCAAACCCTAACCCTAACCCCTAACCCTAACCCTAGACCTATCCATAACCCTTAACATTTTCCTAACCCTAACCTTAACCCTAAACCAAACCCTAACCCTAACTTTAACCCTAACCATAACCCTAACTCTTACCCTTACCCTAACCCTAACCCTAAACCTAACCCTAACCCTTACACTAACCTTAACCCTAACCCTAAACCTAACACTTACCCTTACCCTCACCTGACCCCTAACCCTTACCCTAACCCTAAACCTAACCCTAACCCTAACCCTTACCCTTACCCTATCCCTAACCCTCACCCTAACACTTACCCTTACGCTAACCCTAACCCTGACCCAAACCCTTACCCTTACCCTAACCCTAACCCTAACAATAACTCTAACCCCTAACCCTAACCCTAAACCTTACCCAAACCCTAAACCTAAGCCTAACCCTAACCCTAAACTTTACCCTAACCCTAACCCTAAACCTAAGCCTAAGCATTACCCTTACCCTAACCCTAACCCTAAACCTAATCCAAACCCTAACCCTAACCCTAAACCGAACATCTAACCCTAAACGTAACCCTAATCCTAACCCTTACCCTTATCCTAACCGTAACTCTAACCCTAACCCTAACCCTTAAACTTACCCTAAGACTAACCCTAACCCTAACACTTATCCTTACCCTAATCCTAACCCTAATGCTTACTCTAACCCTAACCCTAACCCCTAATCCTAACCCTAAACCTAACACTAAACCTAACCCTTACCCTATCCTAACGCTAACCCTAACTCTAACTCTTACCCTAACCCTAACCCTAACCCTTACCCTTATCTTATCCCTAACCCTAACCCTAACCCTAACTATAACCAATAACCCTAAACCTAAACCTTACCCTTACCCTAAACCTAATCTTTATCCTACCACTAACCCTAACCCTAACCCGTAACACTAACCCTAACCCCTACCCTTTCCCTATCCCTAAACTTAACCATAACCCTAACCTTAACCTTAAGTGTAACCCTAACCCTAACCCTAAAAATTACCCTTACCCTAACCCTAAACCTAAACCTAAACCTAACCCTAATCCTAACGCTAAACCCAACCCTAACCATAAACTTAACCCTAACCCTAACCCTACCCTAACCCTTACCCTAACCCTAACCCTAACCCTAAACCTAACCCTAACCCTAACCCTAACCCTAACCGTAAACCTACACCTAACCCAAACACTTACCCTTATCCTAACCCTAACCCCAACCCTAATCATAACATTTACCCTAATCCTAACCCTAAACCTAACACTAAACCCTACCTGAACCCTAACCCAAAAACTCACCCTAACCCCTAACCCTAACCCTAACCCTAACCCTTACCCTAACCCTAAACCTATCCCTTAGCCTAACCCTAAACCTAACCCTAACTTAACCCTAACCCTAACCTTAACCCTAAACCTTACACTTTCCCTAACCCTATTCCTAACCCTAACACTACCCTAACCTTAACCCGAAACCTAACCCTAACCCTATACCTTACCCGAACACTCACCCTAACCCTTACCCTAATCGCTAACCCTAACCCTAACCCTAACCCTAACCCTTACCCTAACCCTAACCCTAACCTTAACCATACCCTAACCCTAACCCCAACCCTAACCCTTACCCTTACACTAACCCTAACCCTAACTCTAACACTCACACTTACCCTTACCCTAACCCTAACCCTGACTCTGTCTCTAACCTTACTGTAACCTTAAAACTAACCCCTAACCCTAATACTAACCCTAACCCTAACCCTTACCTTTACGCTAAACCTAACCCTAACCCTAACCCTAACCCTAAACCTAACCCTAACCCTAACCCTTACCCTAAAACTAACCCTAACCCAAACCCTTACCCTAACCCTAACCCAAACCCTAACCCTAACCCTTACACTTACCCTACCCCTAACCCTAACCCTAACACTTACCCTTACCCTAACCCTAACGCTAACACTTACCCCAACCTTAACCATAACCCTAACCCCTAAGCCTAACCCTAACCCTAACACTAACCCTAACCCTTACACTTACCCTAACCCTATCCCTAACCCTAACCCTTACCCTAACCCTAACCCTAACGCTTAACCTAACCCTAACCCTAACCCGAAACCTACACCCTAACCCTAACCCTAACCCTCACAATAACCCTAAAACTAACCCTAACCCTAACTCTTACCCTACCCTAACCTAGCCATAAACCTAACCTTAACCCTAATCCTAACCCTAACCCTTACCCTTACCTTAACACTAAGCCTAACCCTAAACCTTACCCTTACCCTAAATCTAACCCTAACCCTAACCCTAACCCTCACACTTACCCTTACCCTAACCCTAACCCTGACTCTGTCTCTAACCTTACTCTAACCTTAAAACGAACCCCTAACCCTAATACTAACCCTAACCCTAACCCTAACCCTTACCCTTATCCTAAACCAAACCCTAACCCTAACCCCTAATCCTAATCCTAACACTAACCCTTACCCTTACCAAACCCTAACCCTAACTCTAACCCTAAACCTAACCCTAACCTTAACGCTTACCCTAAACCTAACCCTAACCCTGACCCAAACCCTAACCCTAACCCTAACCCTCACAATAACCCTAAAACTAACCCTAACCCTAACCCTTACCCTACCCTAATCCTAACCCTTACCCTAACCCTAACCCTAACCTGAAGCCTAACCACTAATCATAACCCTAACCCTCACCCTAACCCTAACCCTAACCCTTACCCTTACCCTAACCCTACCCTTACCCTAACTCTAACCCTAACCCTAACCCTAAACCTTACCCTTACCCTAAACCTAACCCTAACCCTTATCCTAACCCTAAACCTAACCCTAACCCTTACCCTTAACTTACCCCTAACCCTAACCCTAACCCTAACTATAACCAATAACCCTAACCCTAAACCTTACCTTTAACCAAACCCTAACACTTATCCTACCCCTAACCCTAACGCTACCCCTAACCCTAACCCTAACCCCTATCCTTTGCCTAAACCTAACCGTAACCCTAACCCTAATCTTAAGTGTAACCCTAACCCTAACCATAACCCTAAACCCTAAACCTAACCCTAACCCTAACACTAAGCCTAACACTTACCCTTACCCTAACCCGAACCCTAACCCTAACCCTAACAGTAAACCTTACCCTTACCCTAAACCTAACCCTAATCCTAACCCTAAACCCTACACTTACCCGAAACCTAACCCTAACCTTAGCCGTAATCGTAACCCTAACCCTAATCCTAACCCTTAACCTAACCCTAACCTTAACACTTATCCTTACCCTAACCCGAACCCTAACCCTTACCCTAACCCTAAACCTAACCCGAACCCTAAACCCTAACCCTAACCATCACCCTAACCCTAACCCTAACCCTAAACCTAACCCTACCCCTTACCCTTACCCTAACCATAACCCTAACCCTAACCTTAACTCTAACCCTCACCCTAACCCTTACTCTTACCCTAACCCTAACCCTAACCCTAAACCTTACCCTTACCCTAAACCAAACCCTAATCCTAACCCTAAACCTTACCCTTGCCCTAAACCTAACCCTAACCCTAAGCGTAACCCTAAACCTAACCTGAACCATAACCCTTACCCTTACCTTACCCCTAACCCTAACCCTAACCCTAACTCTAACCCCTAACCCTAAAGCTTACCCTTACCAAAACCGTATCCCGAACCCTAACCCTAACGCCTAACACTAAGCCTAGACATAACCCTAACCCTTAACATTTCCCTAACCCTAACTAACCGTAACGCTGAACCTAAATGTAACCCCAATCCTAACCCTAACCCTAACCCTAAACCTAAACTTAACCCTAACCCTAACCTAACCCTTACCCTTACCCTAACCCTAACCCTAATCCTAACCCTAACCCTAACCCTAACCCTAAAGTTTACCCTAACCCTAACCCTAACCCTAAGCCTAACCCTTACACTTACCCTAACCCTAACCCTAACCCTAACCCTAACCCTTACCCTAACCCTAACCATAACCCTAATCCTAACCCTAACCCTAACACTAAACCTAACACTTACCCTTAACCTAACACTAAAGCTAACCCTAACCCTTACCCTAACCCTAACTCTAACCCTTACCCTAACCCTAACCCTAACCCGAACCCTAAACCCTAACCCTAACAATAACCCTCACGCTAACCCTAACCCTAACCCTTGCCCTTACCCTATCCCTTACCCTTACCCCAACCCTAACCCTAACCCTAAACCTTACCCTTACCCTAAACCTAACGCTAACCCTTACTCTAACCCTAACCCTAAACCTTACCCTTAACTTATCCCTAACCCTAACCCTAACTATAACCAATAACCCTAACCCTAAACCTTACCCTTAACCTAACCCTAACACTTATCCTACCCCTAACCCTAACCCCTACCCTTTCCCTACCCCTAACCTTAACCCTAACCCTAACCTTAAGTGTAACCCTAACACTAACCCTAACCCTTACCCTTACCCTAACACTAAACCTAAACCTAAACCTAAACCTAATCCTAACGCCAAACCTAACCCTAACCCTAAACTTAACCCTAACCCTAACTCTAACCCTTACACTAACCCTAACCCTAACCCTAAACCTAACCCTAACCCTAACCCTTACCCTAACCCTAAACCTACACCTAACCCAAACACTTACCCTTACCCTAACCCTAACCCCAACCCTAATCCTTAATTTTACCCTAATCCTAACCCTAAACCTAACGCTAAACCTTACTCGAACCCTAACACTAACCCTTACCCTTACCCCTAACCCTAACCCTAACACTAACCCTTACCCAAACCCTAAACCTATCCCTTAGCCTAACCCTAAACCTAACCCTAAACTTAACCCTCACCCTAACCTTAATCCTAAACCTTACACTTAGCCTAACCCTATCCCTAACCCTAACACTAACCCTAACCTTAACCCTAAACCTAACCCTAACCCTAAACCTTACCCGAACCCTAACCCAAACCCTTACCCTAACCCAAACCCTAACCTTAACAATAGCCTAACCCTAACCCTAACCCTAACCCTAACCCTTACACTTACCCTAACCCTAACCCTAACCCTTACCCTTACCCTAAAACTAACGCTAACTCTTACCCTAACCCTAACCATAACCCTAACCTCTAACCCTAACCCTAACCCTAACACTAACCCTAACCCTTATCCTTACCCTTACCCTTACCTTAACCCTAACCCTAACCCTAAACCTTACCCTTACCCTAAACCTAACCCTAACCCTAAGCCTAACCCTAAACCCTACCCTTACCCTAAACCTAACCTTAACCCTAACCATAACAATAACCTTAAACCGAACCCTAACCCTTACCCTTACCTTAACCCTAACCCTAACCCTAACCCTAACCCTAACTCTAACCTCTAACCTTAAACCTTACCCTTACCCTAACCCTAACCCTAATCCTAACCCTAAACTTATCCCCTAACCCTAACCCTAGACCTAACTCTAACCCTTAACATTTCCCTGACCCTAAACCTAACCCTAACTCAAAACCTAAACCTAACCTTAACCCTAACCCTAACCCTAACCCTTACCCTTACCCTAACCCTAACCATAAACTTAACCCTAAGCCTAACCCTAACCCTAACCCTTATCCTTACCCTAACCCTAACCCTAACCTTACCCTAAACCTAACCATAACCCTAACCCCTAACCCTAACCCTAACCCTAAAACGTAACCTTACCCTAACCCTATCCCTACCCATAAACTTTACCCTAACCCTAACCCTAACGCTTACCCTAAACCTCACCCTAACCCTAAACCTAACCCTAACCCTAACCCTACCCCTTAACCTTACCCTACCCTAGCCATAAACCTAAACTTAACCATAAACCTAACCCTAACCCTCACCCTTACCCTTAACTTAACCCTAACCCTAAACCTTAGCCTTACCCTAAACCTAACCCTAACCCGAAACTTAACCCTAAACCTAAACCCTGCCCTTACCCTAAGCCTAACCCTAACTCTAACCATAACAATAACATTAACCCGAACCCTAACCCTTACCCTTACCTTAACTCTAAACCTAACCCTAACCCTAATACTTACTCTAACCCTTAAACATAACCTTACCCTGACCCTAATCCTAACCATAACCCTAACCCTAAATCTATCCCCTAACACGAACCCTAGACCTAACCCTAACCCTTAACATTTCCTTAACCCGAAACCTAACCCTAACGCAAACTCTAACCCTAACCTTATCAATAACCCTAACCCTAACCCTTACCCTTACCCTAACCCTAACCGTAAACTTAACCTTAACCCTAACCCTAACCCTTACCCTATCCCTGACCCTAAACCTTACCCTTACCCTAACCCTAAACCTAACCCTTACACTAAACCGAACCCTTAACCTAACCCCTAACTCTAACCCTAACAATAACCCTAACCCTAAACCTTACCCTAACCCTAACCCTAACCTTAACTATACCCTCACCCTAACCCTAACCCTAACTACTACACTAACCCTAACCCAAATCCTAACCCTAACCCTTACCTTTACCCTAACCCTAACCATAACCCTAAACCTTAACCCAACCCTAACCCTAACCCTAACCCTTACCCTAACCCTAACCCAAACCATAACCCTAACCCTTACCCTAACCCTAACCCTAAACCTAACACTTACCCTTACCCTTACCCTAACCCTAAACATTACCCTAACCCTAACCATAACCCTAACCCCTAACCCTAACCCTAACCCTAACACTAAGCCTAACCCTTACCCTTACCCTAACCCCAACCCTAACCCTAACCCTAACCCTAAACCTTACCCTTACCCTAAACCTAACCCTAACCCTAACCCTAACCCTAAACCCTACCCTACCCTAAACCTAACCCTAACCCTAACCGTAACCCTAACCCTAACCCGAACCCTAACCCTTACCCTTACCTTAACCCTAACCCTAACACTAACCCTAACTCTAACCCCTAACCCTAAACCTTACCCTTACCCTAACCCTAACCCTAACCGCTAACCCTAACCCTAGAACTAACCCAAACACTTAACATTTCCCTAAACGTAAACCTAACCCTAGCCCAAACCCTAACCCTAACCTTAATCCTAATCCTAAACCTAACCCTTACCCTTACCCTAACCCTAAACCTAAACTGAACCCTAAGCCTAACCCTAACCATAACCCTTACACTTACTCTAACCCTAACCCCAACCCTAACCCTTACCCTAACCCTAACACTAACACGTACCCTTACCCAAACTCGAACCCTAA